>JADGJA010000025.1:0-71778 GCA_027596035.1 Thoreauomyces humboldtii
CTGCTTCCTGGGTGCTGGTCCCCCCCTCCTTCTCCGCCGCGCGGGCTCGTCCTCGGATGCGGAATCGTCGTCCGAGTGTCGCTGGGGCGGGGGCGGGGGAGGAACAGGTGCTCCTCCGATGCTTCCCGCACTTCGACGGCTAGGTGCAGCGGGAGGACGGGCCGACACTGCGTCTCGGGGAGCGACGGCGTCAGGCGGAGGGAACCGCGGCCATACCAACATCAATCCGTCCAGTGGCAGCGCTCCTCTGTCCGCCAACGACGGATCCGGTTCCACTCCTCGACATCGCTTCCATCGTCATCGAGCGGCACCGGAGCTTTTGCCACCCGTCGAACCTTACAAACCATTTCCCCTCTCGAATTCTTCCTCCTTTTCGCCCTCATCCGTCAGCAAGACCAGGCTTCGACACATGGTCCCCCAGATGGCTGCAAAGTACGAGGCCTATGCACCCCCGAACGCCGATGTGACGAGCACCATCGAAAAGTCCGGCCAAAGAGCGAGGGCGAGGGACAGGGCCGCTCGAGCCGCTTTCCGAAGGGACATCGAGGAAGCGAGGATGCGTTGGGGGAACAAGGAGGAGACGGAGAAGGAAGGGAAGCACATGGCCCAGCTCGCGAGGGAGAGAACGAGATCGAAGCTGAAGCGGGCTTTGGCATTGAGGGTAAGTTCCCGTCTTGGCAACCCCCGTATTTCCAGGGAGAGCCGCACTGACTCGATCGGATCGAACAGGAGAACGAGGTGCAGCTCTTGGTGGAGGGACAACAGAACTCGATAGATGCCATCCTACTCAAAGAGCACCTGGCCCTTCGACCGCATCGGACGGTAGACATGCGAAGATCATATACGGACGACGACCGAGTGCGCGTAGACCGCATCGTCGCTGCTTAGCTGAGGTTTCGAACTCGATAGATCTTCTCCCGCACGACCCAATTGTGTGCAAAATCCTATGTATTGAATGCCGATGCGCCAGTTGGTGTGTGTGTGTGTGGTCATGTCTAGCTCTCGTCCACCTCCATATCGTCGCCGGCTGCGACTTCCTCTCCCAGCTCCATCTCGCTGCCCAAAGGTGCTGGCGGCAGATCTGCCGACGTGATCAGACCGGTTTCCGTGGGATGGTCCGTCAACGATCCTACTATCGTAAGCATCTGGTTGGCGGTCATCAACCTACGCAAAACTGGTCAGCAAGACTCCAACAGGTACCAGACTGGGGAAAGGAAAGAACTTACTCGGCGATCGTGAACCGCACCACGGACTCTACGCCCAACACGAGCCCGGCAGACCCAGCGCACTTCCATCCGGCGGCGTTAAGATCGCCCTCGCCTTCGATGTATCGGAACTCGGCTTTGCGGATCCTGTCGGCTGGTATCGACGCGTTGAACACGCCGTGCACCAGGAGACCAATGTGATCAGGAGAGACCTTGTTCACCACTCCGTCTGATGGACACAGGAGAACGGGATGAGCTGTCGGGCTCCGTCCGATCTGATGGTCTGACGGCAGGGACTACTCACCGATGGTACTGCCGACCAGCGGTCGGAACACCGTGAAGAGGACCGAGACGTGGAAGTGCAGGTATGGACTGTCGTACAGGATCCGTGCAGAGCGTGCACATGCTTTTACGGAGGTGTACGAAAGAACCACGCCGTCTAGCTCCGCGACATGTCTATTGGGGTGAGGGGAAACTGGCATGTGAGCCTTGCCGAGAGCCACCTTGCAGGGTAAATTAGGAACAGCCCACCTACCGCATCAGAAACCTGTCCAGGACCTCGTTCACGCCCTGCATGACCTTGCCGATGAAGCACGGTGCGAGGTGCACATTGATCTTACTTTGCACCGTGGCAAAGGATGATGATTGCGCGACCACAGGCTCGGAGGAGGTCACCGTGACCGCCGGCAGTCGGTCCTCCCCGCTTCCAACCGCGTCCCCCTTTCCATTCTTCTTCTTCTTGGCCGGCTTCACGGGCGTGACGGACACCTCGCTTGCAGCCTGTGATTTTCGCTTCTTCTTTGGCGGTTTGGAGGCGGAGGCGGCATCGTCGGCGACAACGACGGAGGATGAGGATGGGGTTGCGGGTTCCACGTCGCTTCCTTCCAGAGCGGCCTGTGACTTTCGCTTCTTTCTGGAGGATAGTTTCGGTGGTGATGCAGGTGTAAGGTCGGAGGACTGTGACTGTGTGAGCGTTGTGTCGATCTGCGAGTCATCGACGACGGTGGACTTTCTCGTCTTGCGAGGCTTCTCCTGTGATGGCGACATGCTGAGCACTCCTTTGTGCTGCTGCTATGCTAAATGTCTTCTACGTGCTGGTTGAAAAGGAGAGAGACGGCGAGAGACAGAGAGCTGAGAGAAAGGAAAAGTTCCACGCGATGAAATGAGACTGCACAGCCTCCGTCTACTCATGTAACAAGAGGAGTCACCAAGAGAGTCACCGTAACGGTACTATCCACATGCAAAAGAAATCTATATCGTCGTGGATGTCGAGAACAGCTGCACAGAGTTCACCATCTTGGAGAAGCACGATCTGGGTACTGCTGCTGGCCGCATACCTGTCGTTTGTCAGCTGCCTGGTCTCTCCAGCCTCGGACCTTAGCGAATACAACACCTCAGATATTCCACATAGATGCCAGAGATGTATCCCGGTGGTCGGATGTTCATGTATACGTGGATGCGCTATGCCCCGATTCGAGAAGTACGCCTCCAGCATTGTCCCTGCGGAGGAACGTGTCATCTACACAGCTCCTGCTATAAGCTGCCCGAGCAATGCACCGTCACCATGCCTCGTTTCAGGACGGAACATAAAGGCATACTCCACTCCATCGGTGGAGGGTGACGATCTCAAGTATGGAATCACGATCGAGAACCTACTGCACGACCTTCGGAATCAGATCACAAATCAGCACAGTAGCATCGACATTGCGTACTATACATGCCCCTACGGTAGCTGGCCAGTCTATGCTGGCGAGACCGCATGGGTTGGATGGATACCCATGGTACACAAGGTCTCGGGTATACTACGTTACGACGTCATACAAGACTCGGGATGCGATACAAAGGGAGTCACATGTACCGTATCATATCTAACTTACCGGTAGGCACTGGCACAGACACTGGCACTGTCTGCGCAAGTTGGTCTGTGAGATAGATCTACCTCAAAGCTCGGGGACGGTTCAGATGTGACTTCGGCTTAGGACTACGGTGATAAGCCTTGTGGCAAGCCTCCATGGAAGAACTCTCTTTCTCTGCGAGAAGCTAGCGAATAAAGTCCCTTGACCGTTGCCATTATCAGCACCACCCTTTTCTCGACCTCTCGCGCAGAGCGTCACGTTATCCATAGGTATGATGCGTCACCGCAGAGTGCCTTGACCGCTCGTGGGTTGCCGCTGGCAAACGGCAGAATTTGTTGCGTGTGCCGGGCGTTTTGCTCTTCCCTTCTGCCAGGGCACCAAACCATACATGTACACGTACTCTATTTAACTGCCTGCAGCCAACAGCATTCCTCTCCACTCCTCCCACGGTCCCCCCCGCCGGCGTCCTCTCCACCACCCGCACGTTCCAGTGCCTGTATATCCTTCTTGGTCTCTTGTTCCTGTACGATTCCAAAGCGTGAACGAGCGTCACCCGTGACGCGGGACGACCATGGCCGAACAGGAACAATATCGCAATGACGCGGGAAGACCACCTCGCCCTCCTTCCTTGAACCTGTCCTCGGCAGCATTCGATGCTCTGTCTCTGAACGACCCTTCAGAAAGGGCAGCAGGTAAAGCCCATCAAGTATCCAATCCGCCGAACCCAGCCCCGAGCGGGCGGCCCGATGCAGTCGAACAAAGGTCTGCCATTGGCTCGAGGCGGAGACCTTCGATACCGCAAGAGCTACTGTCTCCGCACCTTCTCTCTCCTGCTCACGATGGCAGCTCGGCTCGGTCGTCAACGGGTGGTAGCAGGCGGAACTCGTTTCAAAACGGTAGGTCGAGGCACAGAGTCCTGCCGCCTGGAAACTGTATCCTGAGCTCCCCTTCCACACAGATCCCTCGAGTGCAAGGCTATCCAACAATTCGCTGGGCCGTGCAAGCCAGTTGTCCGTCGAACAGCCTTTCGGAGGGAGCCAGGATGCGGAACCTGCGGATCAAAGTTTTGCAGAACCACCGGTCCCCAACAGTGTGCAAACCTCATACATACATGAAAGCGTGCAAAGCCCAGCAACCATGTCGGCGAGTAGTGATGCTGGGGATGATGCATCTTCTTGGAATGGGAGCGGGCCTCGCCGCCCCCCAGCGCAACATCCGTCTCACCAATATGGAGGACATCCACCACCACCCGGAAGATACATGCCGCCACCTGGAAGCGGACCTGGAGGAATGCCTCCGCAGCATGCAGCTTATGGTCCGCCTTACGGTTATCAAGGGAGACCCCCGCCACCTCAGGGAGGTCGCCCAGAGCAAATGTATGCACCATATCCCGTGCAGGGATATCTCCCGCAAACGTACGGGAGATCTTATCCCCCACCAAGACCTGGACAACAGTACCCCCCAAATTTCCGACCACCTCCTCCCCAACATTATTCCTACCCTCGCCCACCCATGCGCCCCGGCATGGGTCCTCCTGGCCCGTACCGGCCACCGCCGCCCCCAGGGCAATACCATCCAGGCGGAGGGTATGCCCCACCCATGTATACCATGCCGCCGCCGCCCAACCCATCTCTACATGGATCTCCTGTACCAAATGGATACCCGCAGCCCCAGCAGCGAAGTCAGGAGGGTGAGCAACCCGAAGGTCCTAGCTCTGGCGGCACATACGGTCCTAGCCCTGGACCTCTTGGTCCCATCCCTGCACACATGCAGCAACAGCAGCAAACGGCCTACCAGGACTCTGACAACCAGTCCTTCCGGTCGACCACTTCCGTCAATACCAACGTCACCCTTCAAAGCGCCATGGGTGCTTCGGGCGAGTCCCTCGAAGTGTATCGGCAGAACGCCAAACGAAGCAACGACCCGGCGGTGCAGCTCGAATTCGCAAAGATGCTCATCGCATCGGGCGAGGCGATCCCTCTGGAGGCCGGCGGTGATGCGAAAAAGAACAAGCGACATCAGGAAGCGCTCTTCCAGGAGGCTCTGAAGCTCATCAAGAAGCTCGTGACGAACGGCGGCATGGGTGGCAAATCCTCTCACGCTGAGTCGCAGTTCTTCCTCGCCGAGTGCTACGGGAACGGCTCTCTTCACCTTCCCGTGGACCATGACCGGGCGTTCTCCCTCTACGTCCAGGCTTCCAAGCAGGCGCATCCCGCAGCGACCTATCGTACTGCGGTCTGCTACGAAGTCGGAGCAGGTACAAAGAGGGATTCAGCTAGATCGATGCAGTTTTACAGAAAGGCCGCTGCGCTGGGCGACACGGCCGCCATGTACAAGGTCGGCATGATCATGATGAACGGTCTGCTTGGGCAGGGAAAGAACCCGAGGGAAGGCGTCACGTGGCTTAAGCGCGCTGCGGCGCAGGCAGACGAGAACACACCTCACGCCCTACACGAGCTCGGCGTTCTTTACGAAGGTGGAGCGAGCGAGACGGGCGTCGTCATTCCTGTAAGTTGTTCGGCATGTCGGTGCTTCTATCAATGCCGTTCATTTACCCGCGTGCCCTTCCATTCTAACGTTCCTGTGGCTCTTCCTTTTTGTCTCCATCAGGACCCCCAGCACGCGCACGAGCTGTTCCTGCGAGCCGCCCAACTCGGATACGCGGCGTCCCAGTTCAAGCTCGGTTTCTGCTACGAATACGGTCTCCTCGCCCTCCCCGTGGACCCTCGTCGATCGATCGCGTGGTACACCCGAGCCGCCGAGCAGACGGATCCGGACGCCGAGCTCGCCCTGTCCGGCTGGTACCTCACGGGAGCCGAAGGGGTCCTCCGTCAGTCGGACACGGAGGCCTACCTCTGGGCCCGCAAGGCCGCCGACAAGGGTCTCGCCAAGGCAGAGTACGCCGTGGGTTGGTACAGCGAGAACGCGGTAGGGGTAAAGGCGGACCTGGAGGAGGCGAGGAGATGGTACCTCAGGGCGGCGGCGCAGGGAAACAAAAGAGCCGTAGCGAGGGTCAAGGAACTCAAGTCGGTCATGTACGCCACCCAGAGGGCGCCCGCCGGTCATCACGCTCCTCCACCGCCGACGGCTCAGGTCGGTGGCAGCGTAAGGGTGGCCGGACAGCATGGGTCGGGAGGGAGACCAGCCGCTGCTGGGACGGTGGAAGGACAGGAGAGGGACGGGAATTGGAGGAAGCAGGGTACCGGCGCAAAGGATTCCGAATGCATCGTGATGTAGGAAAGACAAATCCATGTCTTCTCTTCTGCCTATCTGATCTTCAGACATAACTCGCCGTCTTCCATTCATGTCCGCCAGCCAGAGGATTCCCTAATCACCGCCGCAGCTGTCCGGGTAGGGTGTCGGGAAGCCTTTCAGCCAAGAAGATTTGAGTACCTAGCACTTCTATATATGTATTGTGCTGCCTCATAGCGCTGCCAACATTCGGCTGAGAGTGAAATACTTCTCAGGTGCAAGGTATTCCTTGAGTTCTTCCTTTGTCGCCCACGCATAGTCATCAGCGATCTTCCCGTCTGGTGTTACCTTCCCAAAGAGGATATGTGCCTTCATGTAAAAAACCTGTATGATCATTCAGGAGTGAGTGGAAGCTTACCGGACATGGTACGACCTGCCAAGTTCACCTTCTGTCCATCGGCAAAGAGATGCCTTTCCGGCGTGTTGCCGACCACCCATGTCTCGAGTTCGCCTCCGACTTCTTTCCGAAGACTCTGTGAAAAAAACCCAGCCTGGGAACGTTGAAATCCCGGATGCTTAGCCCTAACCCTATCCGACCTACGATTTACCGTAGTAAAAATGCTTAGAGCCCCCCCCCCCCTCCTGGCTCCGAGCCATCATTTCGACCGCTATCGACTTGTTCCCTCACGCGTTTGTCAATGACCACTCTCCGTCACGTCGAGATCTCCTGGACATCTCTTTGCCCACATTCCTTTGTTGACCTTGACCTTCAAACTCTTGCCGGTAATGACAGTGTCGGTATAACAGGGTACTAGAGGTGCTCATGCAGGGGTAGCTGACTCAGTTATTTGTGGGAAACTCCAGTCAACGTCATGACTCCGCCCACTACGCCTCATCCACGCCGAAAACCAACAAAAGTTCGACCACCAAGCGGAGGTCGGAAACACTACACAATTGGGGCAAAGCTTACCATACTCGACAAGCTTGAAGCTGGAGAGGGCTCTTTGAAAGCTCTTGCCCGAGAGTTCAGTGTTTATCCAAGTCAGATACGAAACTGGCGAAGCAACAAAGAGAACTTGGAAGGCGCGGCACCGAAGCACAAAAAGTTCACACTACACCGAGGGGGTGCCATTCCCCTCGTCACCACGGAAGAGTTGCTGGTTTCCTGGATCAAGGAGCAACGGGCAGCTGGTACGAGTCAAATGGAGCGTGACAAGTATGAGGATGCATTGTTGAACTTTCTTCTTGCCTCCAGGAAAGAGGGTCTCCTACATGTCTATTGTACGACATGCATGCTCTCTGACTCCAAGCATTGCGCGCAAGAAGGTTTCCACACTTTACGCCTGGGTTCGGCGGTTTGTGCATCGGAACGGATTCAGCCTTCAAAAAGGCACTAAGATCGGTCAAGCCTTACCACACGATTACCTCGAGAAAAAAAGAGAGTTCCTGCGGTTTCTGTCTCGCAACACTCGCCGTCATCCTCTTGGGACTTACCCCTTATCGGCGGTTGGCAACATCGATCAGACACCAATCTGCTTCGACATGATCTGTGACAAGACTGTTGACAAGCGCAGTGCCAAAACCGTCTGGATTGGGACCTCCGGAAAGGAAAAGTTGCGCTTCACAGTCGTTTTGGCCGTAACAGCCAACGGCGGAAAGCTCCCCCCCACCATTATCTTCAAAGGCGAAAGGGATGGTCTTCTGGCAAAGAATCGGGACAAAGGAAAAGATGTCTTTCCTTCCGGAGTCATTGTTCGGTATCATCCCAAAGCGTGGGTTGACGAGGCCGAAGCCCTTTATTGGTACGACAAAACCTGGCTCGGCTACATGAAGGCTCAAGACTGCTCTCCTCCTTGTTGTGGCCGTGGCCTGCTTGCAGCTGATGCTTTGGCAGCTCAAAGAACGGAAGCCTGCAAAAGTCTTCTATCGGAAGGAGGAAGTTGTCTGGCAACCATTCCTGGAGGACTCACATCTGTGCTACAACCACTTGACGTCTGTCTCAACAAGCCGTTCCAAAACTACTACAAAGAGCTGTATCATGAGTGGACGTTGACGCCAGCTTGCTACGTTAACGGCAAGGTGATCTCGCCGTCCCGGAACTTGTGCGCCACATGGGTAGCGAAAGCTTGGGATATGGTATCTCCAGAAATGATTATCAGGTGAGCCAGCGGCAACGGTCGTCATGGACGCAAGAAATGTTGCTAATCGGGAGGGACTGCCAGATCCTTTGTTAAATGCAGTATGACCGACAACGCGGGCATTGTTCTACTTCCTGATGATGGCTTCGAAGATGAAGAATACTTGAACGAGAACAAGCTTGCAGCCTTGGGAGAGCTCATGACTGATCCCAAGCCAGCATCCACACCGACACCAACACCAACCCCTGGGAACACCAGAGGAGTCTCTGTTCAAAATTTCTACGGATTCGGTTCGGAAGAAGGAAAGGAGTTGGAAGACGATTCTGGAGACATAATAATTTATCCGGACCTTAGTGTGTCAGAGGCTCTAGCACAGCTCGTCCTCGAGGCCGCACGCTTTGAGGCCTACAGCCCTGCTGCGGACAGCGAGGCAGAGAACTGGCGTATTTGATACACTTGCTGGCGTAAAGTAATGCAATTAGGAAGATATCTTTACCAAATCAAATCTCGTCCGTATGGGGGTTGGTTGTTGATGTCAACAACAAGCTTTCGAGCATCCTGACATGTCTCGCAGCGCTGGAATAAATCCATAGCAGATTCACCGGACAGAAATAGGCGTAGCTCGGCCGATATGGCTCTTAAAATTATGATCCAAGCAGTTCCAAATAGCCAGCATGCAGCTCTACGCCTTTGTCTGCAGTTGCGGGGCGATTGGTTAAACAGGGGTGGAGCACGAGAGCTTTGAAGTTGCCGGGTGTGTGCCTGCGAAGAAATGGGAAGAAATGTGGAGAGTGCCAACGACAAGTCGATAGCGGTCGAAATGATGGCTCGGAGCCAGGAGGGGGGGGCTCTGAGCATTTTTACTACGGTATAACATTGAGTGCGCGTCCTGTCCTGAACGCGTTTAATCCAGCAACATTCACGATGTTAGATCTCCAAACCCGTCTTTGCCACCCGCTGCATCCATCCATCGCTCTAGTTAGGCTCTTGCGGCTCCCCTACATCCAGCTTCACCAGAAAGGAATGCTACTACCGAGTCCAGCTATGCTTAGCGCAACCGTCCCAGCGCCAAACTCATCTCGCGCCATCTACATTCGCGATCTGCGGAGCTGTTCGCCCACATCAAGAGATGAACTCACCTCAGAGGTAAGAGTGTATAGAAGCATTTCAATCAGCTAGATGCCATTCCGCCTGTTACTGATCTCGATTCAACCAGTTCGTTTTAGATGAGGCCACTACATGAGCATGTTCCATCTGCACATTGCCGCTTCCGAAACCACACAAGAACCTCTTAAATCGCGAGTAACGCCCTCATAGGTATGTGTGCATGGAGGCTGCAACGACCTCAATGCACTTGATACTAACATCTGGATTATTGTCAGTTGCTGCGCACATGTCCTCAGGTCGCTATCGCAATCCATGTCGCTATCGGACCAGCCACCTCCACTTCGGATATGAGATTCTTTGCCTTAGAAAGACAGCCGAGGTATTGTATGATTTGGCTGCTTGATTATCGCTCCTTTATTTAAATCCTTGTCTTGTTTGTTTCTTCGTCTCAGCCCTGATAGCCGTTACCATACTTGTCAGCAAGGCGCCCTCCTCCGCCCTTGCGACTTGAGTCTCGACGCCACCTTCTCGTCATTGTCAAGCCGTCATCAAGACCCTCCTACACCGCACCCGTTGCCTGGGCGCCGCCACGTTCAACTCCTCGCAAGACCATCGTCTGCCCCGAAACCGTCATCCACAGGCTCTGCTTCTTGGCACTGCTCGACGAGCCTTTTCCAGACGACCCCAGCACGCGGTCTTCGTCAACCTGTCAGGCTCTTCTACTCGGCACTGGTTACCCGCTAGAATGTTCACCCTCTTGCAAGAACATCGTCGGTCGTCACCCTCGACAACATGTAAGCTCTCCGGAGGTAAGGAACTCATCAAGGATGGCTGCAACAACCGCAAGCACTTCGGTGCGTAGGTCGATTGCCAGCCGTCCGGGTTGCATGTATGATTTGGTGTTGCACGCCCTCACGCATTCCGACGTGGCCCTGGCGGGGAAATACTACACCATGGCTTAGTTTCATGGCACGCCGGGCCTAGGATCCGCGAGGGGTACCGGCGAGAATAGCACTTCTTCGGAAGCCGACTAGAACTCTCAACTGTCCCGTGCGACTGACTTGCTGAAAACGTAGGATGTGGGAAGGATACGGTAGCGCTCTGTCCTTCCCACCTTGCGCAAGCGAAAGTCCACCCTAGTAAGCTTGACCCAGCCATTTTTGACGCTTCCCACGATGAGTTCCGAGCCGAGGGAGGGCTGCATGTCTCGGTCGGCCCCAAGCGCACATGCATGGTCGTCCCGCTCCTTCTGCCTTGACGTCTAAGTCGACGGAGCACACACAAAACCCCCTTAAACCATAAATATCAATCCTGCGCACCCGCTTCCCCCATCACTGCACACGTTCTGCCCCCCATTCCTACCTTGTGCAGGACCATTGTTAACACGAAAGATGATACATAACCTACAATGGCCGTTCAATTTTCACTTCTCCAAAGGCTTCGATCGTTCCGGTAGCCAGGGACAGCATCGTAGTAGCAACGGGCGAAACGGTCTGGAAAAGCGCAATAACCAGTGACTCCTCTTCCAGTCCGGGGGACGCGAGACAGACGATGGTCTTCTGGCAAGCGATTTTATGTCCGTGCAGGGCGGCTTTGGATCGGGATATCGTCCCGAACCAGACGAGAGAGGCCGCTCACCGAAGTGCATCGACCTCACCGCTGCCCGCTCAAGTGTTGTGGTATTCTCTTCGACCGTATTGACACTCAAAAAAAAAAACCAACGTGGGGTCAAAATTTCTTGTTGGATGAGTAACATGTACGATCGGGTATGAGCGACTCGCCAGAGGCGAGAGATAGCTCGTGCTGGTTTGAACTGCAGAGTAAAAGACGGCCGTCCGACTCT
This sequence comes from Thoreauomyces humboldtii, assembly GCA_027596035.1. Taxonomy (NCBI): domain Eukaryota; kingdom Fungi; phylum Chytridiomycota; class Chytridiomycetes; order Spizellomycetales; family Powellomycetaceae; genus Thoreauomyces; species Thoreauomyces humboldtii. Next base: position 11,342 of record JADGJA010000025.1, read on the forward strand.
TCGAGGCGTTGATCTTACGGCGGTCTTCTCATGCAGCACAACCTTTCCTCGCCGCCGTCGGGTGCGTGGGAGTGAGGGATTGCAACGATGGGGGAAAGCCTTTCGGGAAAGCCTTTTCGGGTGCGTTTTTAATACCTCGTTGGCAGTCGTTGCGCTCGTTGAGGGTTAGGGCTTCGTCGTGGCTTTCCGCTTTGTTGCTTTTGAACCTTTTCACGTTCACCCCAACAGCAATGCCGTCCAGAACCATCCTCAAGCGCTGCCTCGCAACAGCCGCCTCGGCATCACCAACCTCATCCCGCTCCACCGCTCACGTCGGCATCCTTCTCAAGCGCGATCCCGTCGTCCTCCGAGATCTGACCCCCTTCGAACACGCCTATTACGCCTACCGCGACAGCCTGGAACAAGGGGAAGCCCGCCCCTTCAATCCCGACTTTTACTTCAAGAAGGGAAGCTCAGCGGAGCAACGATGGACGGCGGCACAACAAGCAGCCGTCCCTCAGAGGGGAGAGGTCAAGCCACGACTGGTCCAACCCCGAGACGAGGAGATCTCGAACCTCGCCGCCGCTAGTAGAGTCACGGAAGCGGACGCGAAGAAGGACATGAAGTCATTGAACAGGGCATTGCACAGGACTCTTTACCTTGTGACGAGGAAAGCAAGCGGGCCTGCGAAGGGGAAGTGGGAGTTGCCATCGGGAAGGGTGGAGGGAGACGAGGTCCTGAGGGAGGCGGCGGATAGGAGTCTTCGGAAAGAAGTCGGAGGCGAACTCGAGACATGGGTGGTCGGCAACACGCCGGTAGGGCATCTCTTTGCGGATGGACAGAAGGTGAACCTGGCAGGTCAATCCATGTCCGGTACGCTTCCACTCACTCTTGAACGATCATACAGGTTTTTTACATGAAGGCACATATCCTCTCCGGGAAGATAACACCAGATGGGAAGATTGCTGATGACTACGCGTGGGCGACAAAGGAAGAACTCAAGGAATACCTTGCACCTGAGCAGTATTTCACTCTCAGCCGAATGTTGGCAGCGCTATGAGGCAGCGTTCCGCAGCACAATACATATAGACGTGCTAGGTACTCAAATCTTCTTGGCTGAAAGGCTTCCCGACACCCTACCCGGACAGCTGCGGCGGTGATTAGGGTATCCTCTAGCTGGCGGACATGAATGGAAGACGGCGAGTCATATCTGAAGATCAGATCGGCAGAAGAGAGGACATGTGTTTACCGAAAAAGATGCTCTGGATATGCCGGTCCCAATTTTTGCCATACCTTTTTTCTTGCTCGTATCAACGTAGGTCACAAGACCGTCAGTTATATCACATTCGAAATGTATATACATGAGACCTGCTCGCCGGCAAACTCGCACAGCGAGATTCGCCTTCGTACCCTCCCAAAAAGAGCGTGTCTACCTCCCGTCGTTTCTGTCGCACGAATCCCCTCCACCGTGATACTGCAAGCGCACCAAGGTCCTGACCCATCTTCTCCTCCGCGTCAGGGACATGAGATTCGGTTGGGTTTCGAGACCGACCCATTTGTGATCGCTGAGGAAGAATATGTGTGAGGTTTTCATCAGTGGGTGGACCGCCCAACGAAAGAGGTTTTCGTCTCTTCTGCAAAGAGGAGAAAAAAACAACACGAGTTTCTCTCACCTGTACACCCATCCTTCCGGATCCGTCGGCACCCATTCTCGATCGACGTGCCACTTGTCCACCCAGGACCAACCCCTCGTCGGCTGGTAGTCGGTGGGAGACGGGAAGCCCACAGCACCTGCTGCATCGGTCCACGGCGTCCTCTCATTGGAGAGGAGTCTCGGTATCCACCCGGGACCGGCCCACCACCTCTGGTTCTCGAAGAGGGCGATCTGTCTCCTGACGGGCGGAGACGGCGACGGTGGAGGGAACGCGGGCGGTGCCGTCGGGATGGGACTGGGCGTGCCCGAAGGATGCTGCGAACGGGCGGGGATCGGAAGGGACGAGGAGGAGACGACGGCGGCGACTGCCGTCGCTGCTGCCACGCCGGCTGTCGACAGACCTACCGATGGTATCCCGAACGCGCTTCCATCCGCGTTCGCCATGCCTTTGAAGACGTCCAGAGCGCTCCCCATGCGTCTCGCGATCGCCGGGAGGACCGCCATCGGAAGCTGGAGGGTGGCCGTCCTCGTCGTGTGCAGGAACAGGACCAGGCCGAGGACCAGGAGGACGTAGTTGAACGGGACCGTAAAGTAGGCCAGCCAGGTCATGGGGATGGAGAAGATGGCGTATTGGAGGATCCGGGACGTGGCGATGGGGTTGGACCAGTCCAGGAGCTGGAGACGGGTGAGTGCGTGGTCGAACAGATCGCAGTACTGAAAAAAAGAAAAAAGAAACATTGAAAAACGTCAGGGCCGTTTGCTTTTTGTTGAGAAAGACCTTTCGCACCGTTGGCTTACCGTGGCCATGATGTTTTGCATGAACTACTCTTGAGACATCTAAGACGCGTGAGCAAGGAGCACACTCAGGTCGTCCATGGAAAAAAAAAGAACGTTGAAAGAACGATCGCACCTGCATGTTCCTGACGTATTGAGCGGATCCGACGGCAAAGCTCGTTTCATCGTGTGGTTGCCATCTTCCCTCCTTTCGATGGTGGTTGCGAAGGATGATGAGGATGACGGAGAGGTTGGGTGTGATGCAGAACATCATGGGATAGTAGCCTGGAGGGAAGGACGGGGGGAACAGGAACGTTCAGAGAGTGACACGAAAGACACTGCACACAGGGACCACTAGGCTCGACAACCGAGGAGACGGACGACTCACACAAAGTGATCCAGACCGCGACCAGCAGGAACGACTTTACGGGATTCCTCCAGGAGAGGATCGAGTCCATCTGGTCAAACAGGTCGACGACAGGAGTGAGCCTGGACACGATTCGGGTGACGTTCCATGGTGTTGTGGTCAGGAGGTTGAGGGGAGGTGGTTGAGGAAGCGGTCTGGCTTGCTCCTTTGCGGTGTTGACGAGGACGTCCTTGACGATGTATCCGAGCCCACGATTGCGGGGGCTTCTGGAGGCGAAAAAGGGCATCCTCCGTCAGACGTGTACTGAATGAATGCTGGCGTGAAAGACGAGTGGATGGCGTAGAGTGCGGTAGCAAAATCGGCCCTATGGACGGGTGGTCCTGGGTCCCAAATAGAAGAGCTTTCCGACGTGGAGACCACTAGACAATATCATGCACAGTACTTTATAGTGCAAGTACAGAATACAGAGGGACCTTGGCACCCCGGAACTTGCCCGCCAAAAACCGAGACACACGCACGCACGAGACCGCCCTGGCTGGCACATGGAGGAGGCCCGAGGGAGACGCGTCTCCCCATTTCGCGCGTGAGGTCACTCACGGTCCCACTCACACACACACACACACAGCATCGGCATCTGTCGCTGCCAATCTGCCAGCCCTAACCCCACGTCAGTCGCCGCCCGGTTTTTCTTCCTCCCTCCACAAAGTACCGGTACGGTGTGATGTAGCCGCTATATAAAAGGGTGAGGAGGAGGTTTCCCCCTCACTCACTCCCTCACTCACTCCCTCACTCGCTCGCTCCTGTTCACCCTTCTTTCCCAGAGACTTACTCTGAGGGCGAGGCTTTCGCTGCTTCAGGCTTGTCCGTCAGCGTTCATGCATGACGCACAATCGTCTGGCAAGGAAAAGCTCCTCGTCTCGCAGGAGGGTTGCCAGTGGTTGCCCCTCTTCTTTTTTCATTTCTCCTCCCATATCCTGGACATCCACTGCCAGCGATTCACCCCATTTAATTAGTAGAACGGACCTTTGCCTTCGATCAAAGAGTCTTGTGGGACAAACTTGGGAACAACCAACCACCAAAGCCGTTACCTCTTCGCACCATCACAGGGACTCATTGGCCCCACAGAGGCCAAATGGCCCTCAGCGAGGAGAACGGCAAATCCAATCCAAAAAAAAAGAAATGTATACATGGACCCGAATAAGCGCGCAAGGAGGAAGGACTGTATGCCACTCGTAAGGTTTTATACAGGTAGAAGCCATCATGGATGCTGCCTATGGGCATCGCAAGATCCACATTGAGAGAGCTCATTTGGAGCTCTGCTTGTATCCACTGATGTCCAGGATTTGCGCTCCGCACATGGCACAGATCCCTAAAGAAAAGATGAGATGAGCGCGAGGATCTCCTCCTTCGTCCGCCCTTACTCTCACCATTCTTGTATGAACATTGCTGACAATAATGAGAGTGCGCCTGGTGCACACCCTGTTTACATATCCGGCATTTCGTTTGGTACGGCGATCCCACGCCACCCTTCAGTCCCGCCATCTTTGCCTTCGCCGACAGGAGCTTGTTGGTCTCCTTCCGGATGGGACCGGCCGCCGAGGTCTTGATCGACGTTGCCCCTCTTTTGGCGAAAGGATCGCTAGTCGCGAGCGTTCCCAGCTTCTTTTCGCCTAGCAGGAGGAAGTCACGGTCAGAGTTCTATATTGGCACGGGATGTCTTGAGGAAAGCGATCTGACATTCTTACATTTCTTGCATACCATCGTTAAAGCATGGGGCACAATGGCAGCCATTCCCACTCCCCAAACTTTTCGCAATGACGTTTCGGCAGCGGCATGATGCAAGGCCCTGGAGGCATCTTGGTACACTGTGCTTGCACCTGGACTTGCAGCCAACTCTCCGCCACTTATCACGCCTTTTTCAAACTAGTCATGACTAGACTACGCTAGTCGAATGACGCATTGCTTTTCGAGTGCATTCGTCAGGGCCCTCTCGTTTCGCCTCAGGTTTACAGGTTGTACTGTCGCATCCATGAGAGGATAGAGGGCTCCTGTTAGCTCATGTCCTGTTGCCACAGTACCGCTGCATCGACCTGCAGCGTGGTTGTTTCCACGACTAAGGGAAAACCCCCGGGAGCGGAGTGTAGGTACCAAGTCGGGGCTTGAGCCTTGAGGGGGAGCGGGGAGAGAAGGAGTGTAAGTGCGCCACATTTCCCAGCGTCCATCCCCTCCCCTCGCACTCGCAAGGACCGGTGACCCTGTAGCCATTTCGCTCGAATCAGCTCTCCCATCGACGAAGACGACCTAGTCCTCAAGGGCAGCAGCAGCTTTCTCGCAACCCTGGCACTGCAATTTATCCTTGCCGTCCGCCCTGTTCGTATTTGCGACATCCACCCGTCCTTGAACCACGTCATCGGAACGCCTCGCACCTTCGGTCTGTCTTTTGCCCCTGGTCGGAAAGGCGTGCACACTATCGATACCCCTTCAACTACGGCAGACGTCCTACACCAGGAAGTAGCACTCGTCTACGAGCAAGCAACCGATTCGTCGAAGGTCTCTCGCCGGCGTTTGCTAGTGACCTTGCACGAGCTCGACTCAGGAAAGGACCGACACTGGAGGCTATCGCTCCGGTCCTTAAGGATATGAGCATTCTTGCACAACCACCTCCTCCCGCGAACCAGCAACAACCAACCTTAATTTCCGGTTCGCCTGCGTCTGCGACGATCCCCAACGGCGGACTTCTTCTTCACGCCAACGGTAACAACATGCAGAGCCTTCAGGGCTCGCAGGGAGACTTGTCCAAGCAACAGCACTCTCACGGGCCCAACGCTGGAGCACCCAATGGACACCATATGAACGTATCGTCTGCGTCCACTAGTTCGGCGTCTACTGCAGCCGCGCATGCCGTGCACCTGACTGCTACGGCAGGACTCAATAGTGGCAATAACAACTTTGCAATGGCCCCGACACCGAAGCCTTTACAGCATGGTGCTCCTCAGGGCATGACCAGAGCCAACAGCATCTCTTCACAGTATTCTCCGGCGATGCCCAGAATGGCTCAACCGCAGGGGCAACAGATCCAGGGACATCCGGGAGCTTTGGGCCCAGCTCAACAGTTCCATCAGCAACATCAGGTACAGGCTCAACATCAGGCTCAACAACAGCAACACATGCTGCAGCAGCAATATCAACAGCAGTTCCAGCAGCAGCAGCAGGCGCAGCAGCATCAACAGCAGCAGCTACAGATGCAAGCCGAACAGCAGCAGCAGCAACAGCAGCAGCAGCAGCAGAACATCATGCAACAGAATCTTCAAGGATCGCAAGTCAACGGAAATGCCTTATCCAACGCGCTGAGAATGAACGGTGCTCCAAACGGCCAACACGATCGAACACCCACACCTCCGCAGTATATCAACATGTGAGTGACGGGCATGCATTATACAATCAAGCATTCGAGAACAAGTTAGTTTAACTCTTTTCTTGAACATAGGTTGCTACCTGCAATCCATGACTTTTTGAACAGATACAATCTCGTCGTCGATGGGAAGTTTTCGGTGCCGCCACCCACTGATAAGCCGTTCACCTTCCCATTGGCGCCTCCTTCGGAAGCCACCGACCGTGAACCCTACTTGCTGACCCTCTGGTCCTTGCATTGCGACACGATGCGGTTTGATCACCCGCAAATCTCTGCCGCTCTTGGCCTACCACCAATCACTCAGGATATCGAAATATATTTACAGGTGAATCGCCTACCGTGGTTTACAGGGCTTGGACCAGTTACTAAAATTCATCATTGTTACAGGAGCAACGAGAGCTTCGAGACGGGGCATATGCTGCTCAGATGTCCAAGGAGAGAAGAGACGCAGCGCTAGCCCAGGCTCGTGAGCAAAATACCCGCGTGCAAGGAAACCAGCAAGGAAACCAGCAAGGAAATCAGCAAGGAAGTCAGCAAGGAAGTCAGCAAGGAAACCAGCAACAAGGGCCTCCTGTGAAGCGAAGGCAATCGAAGTCGAAGTCTATCTCACCGACGAAGACCACAGGTCCGCAGAGTCCTCCTGGTAAGCAAAGAATTGGCAGTGCGATTTCTCGGAGTTCGGGGTCTTATGCTCACCCTTCCATGCAGCTTCTAGTGCCGCTCAGCAACAGCAGCAGCAAATGCATCAGCAGCAGCAGCAGCAGTTACAGCATCAGCAGCAGCAACAGATGCAGCAGGAGCAGCTCGAACAGCAACAACAGCACCTGCAGCAACAGCAACAGCAGCAAGCGCTGCAACTCCAACAGCAGCAGCAGGTGCAATACCTGCAGCAGCAACAGCAGCAGCAAGGTGCCTACCCCGTGACTCAGCAGCAATCCAATTATCAACAGCAGGTTCTGCATCATCAGCAACTGCAGCAGCAGCTGCAAGCACAAGAACTGCATCAACGGCAGATGGTACAACCTTCCCCGCGCAATCTTCCTGGAACGATGCCCTCTCCTATGATCATGGCGCCGGGTTCCAACCGCATCCCCGCGGGTCAAATTCCGTATCGCTTGAACACCATGGACCAAGCTACTGCAGAGGCGGTCTGCAAGCGGGAATTCTGGAACAATATGTGCTCGCAGATATATCCGGGACGAGACCCTTCCAAGCTCTCTCCGATGGAGCAACAGAAGTTGAACGAAACGGCTTCACTGAAGTGAGTTTGCGGGGCTTTGAGAGTCTAGCGAAAGCACAAGTATTGACCCTTGTCATCAGATGGGCTGAGCCTGGCATGCAAGAGAAGTATATGGCGTCGTTGAAGCACCGGTCTCAGGAACAGCAGGCGATGGTACAGCAGCAACAACATATGCAAGCACAAGCCCAACAGCAAGCGATGCTGCAACAGCAGCTTATGATGCGGCAGCAACAACAGGCTCAAGCACAAATCGCGGCCCAGCTTGGCATGCAAGGAGGTCACCCGGTAAGGTCAAGCGCACATAAGGCACAACTTTTGCGGTGTCTGACTTACGTGTTCTAGGACGGGGACCAACTTTCTCTCAACGGAGACCCGAACGGTTTACCTACTCACGCTAATAAGAGGGTACGAAGAAGGCCAGGACAGTTCAGTCCGCAGAATCCGGCCAGCGGGATGCCGGGAGCTCCGATGATACAGCAAAGTCCAAGAATGCATCAAAGTCCGCATATGTCTCAGGGCCAGCCTGGGCAAATGGTGGATCAGAGCCCCATAGTCAATCCAGGTGGGTTCGAGTCGAATCCTTCGCGATCAACGATCACTTCGCTTATCACAACTCTCAAAGGTATTATGCTTCATCAACAACCCGGTGGGATCTACGCGTCGTCCGAGGTGTGTCGCATTTTGAGCGGTTGGTATCCGGGTATATCAATACTGATCTCGAGCCCAGGTTATGCCTGCCCAAACCTTCCAGCTTCAGCAACAAGCCATGATGCAGCGCCGCATGTCTGGAATGGCTGGAATGCATCAGCCTGGACAGACATCGCAAGTTACCGCGCATGGGCTTGCTCCGTTCCGTCACCCTGGCATGGCTGGAGCGTCAAGTGCTGAGGCACTGATACAACAGCAGGCTACTGGCAAGGTATTTACGATGTGTCGGTTATAAGTGGTACCGCAGCAATTAACCTCGCCCCATTGCATTCCAGATGACTTCGCAACAGGCCATATCTCAGTACCATATGGCACACCGTCAGAATATCTCTCAGCGGAGCCCCCAAGTACCGCAGGGCATGGTTCCCGGCAATAACGGCACAAAGCGCAAAGCACCCGGAGATCATGAAGTTCCCACTACGCAACAGCAACAGGCTCTTCAGGCTGCACAAATGATGGAGCTTAGACAACAACAAGTAGCGGCCGGCCAGGGTGCATTCACGGGTGCACAGATGCTTGGGGCTGGTCATATGCAGGGTCTGCAGGGAATGGACCCAAGAATGGCTCAGATGTATCGCCATCAACAATTTCAAAACAACAAGCGGATGCAGCAGCATGCCATGGAGGCGCAAGCTCAGCAGCAGCAGCAACCAAGCCAAGTGCAGGCGCATGGTGCGGCACAGCTTCGAGCTGGAGCGAACCAGCAGCTCCTGGCTCAGCAACACCTGCAACAGCAGCAGCAGCAAGCGCAGGCACAACACCAGGCGCAGCAGCAAGCCGCTCACCAGCAGGCCCAGCAGCACCAGATGGTTCAACAACAACAGCAGCAGCAGCAGACACACGCTGCCAAGCCTGTCGGGCCGAACCCAGCAGCTTTCAAAGTCCCAGCGGCCAAGGTGCCTGCGCAGAACAAAAAGGGTGTAACTGGTCCTGGCCCAGCGCCCGCTGCCACTCCGGACCCTACCACGCCGCAACAACCAGCAAAAGCTCTTCCGACTCCGGTTACTCCCAGCACCCCTGGAACTCCTCCGGGCTCTAGCCGTATTGGCATGCAGCTGCAGATGCAGCATGAGCACCAGCAAGCCCAGCAACAGGCTCATCAACAGGCGCAACAGCAGGCGCAGCAGCAGGCTCAGCAGCAGGAGCAGGCGGCACAGCAGGCGGCACAGCAGCAGCCGCCTTCGAGCGGGCTCTCGCTCTTGGGTTTCGACAATAAACCAATGGACCTCGAGGACTTATATATGGGCGACCTCGGTTCGCTGACCGACTTTGACGTGTCTGACATGTCGGAAGCCTGGCTGACCTCTACCGGCGTATCGGGCGACAGCATCGTGGACAGCCTCACAAACGACGAGACCGTGGGTGTTCCCGCTACCGAAGACGCTGGCGTCTCAAACGACGAAACAAACGGAATCGACTTGGAGCTTGCCCTCGGCATCTCTGACCTGTCTGGTCACGGCCTCGATGCCTCGCAATCCGCATCCCAGCAGTCTATCGACGCAACCGATCCCGCTATTGCGAACACGAACGGCGACGCGGCTGACGCCAGCGCTGCCGGAGAATCCACCGCCCTTATCACGAGCACCGAAGAATCGCCCCCTCGCGCGGCGGCAAGTGACTCTGGATTGATCCTGGATGACTCCCCGCTCTAGATTTGACATGACATGATGAATGAAAATCTTACTTTGCACTCAACTCTGCCGCCTTTGGTCTCTGCGTGTGTGATCCTTTTCACATCGGACACAATTCTTAGCGATGTCGCCATCCCGTGACACCCTTCCGACTTGTACTCGTTGCACAACTCTTCATTTCGTCTTCTTCCTTTCTTATTTTTTGGCCCTTCCTTTTCTCCTCTGCCTCGCCTACTTTTACAGTCTTTGTTTTGCGCGGCTTTCACGAAATCATAAGAATCGAAAAGTACCAAGTCTTTTTATCCGTCCGATTCGGTCGCAGCGTTCAGCGGCTTGGCCGCTGTCGAGGAAACAAAAACATTGATCTGGATCCTACGATGTGAGACCGAGAAAGGGAGATTAAAAGGCCCTCATGCGGGAAGGACTTCCGTGAGAGGAGAGATAGTTACGTCAAGAGGTCGGAAGAAGAAGAGTCTCACGGGAGTGTATCATGAGGCGTCTGAGACCTGAGACAGTCCTGTCAAAGAAGCGAGACGGGGAGCCTGCAAGATATAAAGGGACGAGGAGCACTCTCCCTCGTCTAGCAGATTCCTTACAAAACATCAGCAAGTCCAAGTCATCTCGCAATACCTTCTCTCCATTCTCAGTTCTTGTCGACAACCTCCCTTCAACATGGCCGCAGCTCCTTTCACCGTGAGTTTCGAGAGGGGCATTTGAGGTCATCCTTTTTGTTCGTTCCGAGACGGGTCTGATGTCCCACTGCCATTATTTTGACCGTCTCAGATCTTCATCCGCAACGGCGACAAGAAGCCGAGAAACTTCATTGTGACCCCTGACATGTCGTAAGAAAGGTTTGCCGTAAGATGCGGATCGCTGCCTGCCGAATGCTCAATCTGTCGATACACTCTTCTTTCCCTTTTTCATCGCCCCTCCCCGCCGCCCCGCCAGCGTCGACAGTCTCAAGGAAGAGGTTCGCAGAAGGATGAACATGTCCAACGTTCGTCTTCTCTCGGGAAGCTGGGACCTGGAATCTGGTTATCTGCGTGACTACGCTTCCGTCACTGAAGGGGCCTCCCTCGTGGCCGTGTCTCGGCAAGACAATCGTTTGTTCTACACTGGCGACGACAAGGATAAGAGCGGCACAATCAATAAATGCATGGTTGTCAAGTGCGAGAAGTTGTCATAAACACATGTGTACATACTTTCAGTATATTGTCGATGCACGTCATTTAACGTGCCAGCGTCGTTGCCCCACCCCAGTCGTCATCGACAACGACCCGGGTGGGGCAAAACTTATCGCCAGCGGATGGCCGGAGGCGGTGGGTAGACCCACGGAGCTGCACCACCTGCGACGGCAGCAGGTGGTGGTGGGAAGTACCAAGAGGGTCGGAGTCCACCTGTCGTGATGTAGACGATGGTCTGAAAAGAGAAAGTTGGACAAGAAACGAAAGAGGGAGAAAAAGGAGGACATGGAGCGCAAGAAGAGGAAGGAGGAGGAGGAGGATGAGGATGAGGAGGAAGAGGAAGGTGATCAGATGGTCGAGTAGTCCACAGGAAGAAGGTAGTCACTGGTCGGGGGTTGTTCTTCGGCTCGGTCCATTTATATACAACCGTCCCGGGAGGGTTTGTTCTATGCGAACCCAGCACCGGCCCAGGTGTCTGATACTACACTTCTCTTTTTCCAGAGTTCCTGGCGGCGCCAAGGCTTGATGGAGTTGGGCAAGGTCTGGGAGTAGGGAGTTCACACCACACAGGTTGTTGAGTCGAGAGTAGTTTTGAGTTCTAGCGGTTGTGTCATGTCAATGAAAAAGTCAAGATTCTCTCTTATGGATTGGACTAAGTAGGGCTTTGTTTGATATGCATAAACTATAGTGTCCCTGCTACTGTTTTACTCCCGCGAGCCATCGAGTCAGGGCAGGCGAAGCGATGACGGCTGCGATGGTCACGACCGCCCAGACAATATTAAAGAGATTCCTCGCTACCCATCCATTAGCGCCGATCTTCGCTGGCAGGACAGGTCCGTTCGCCGCTCTGGAATCTATCGCGGCGAAAGGCTTGGCCGTCTTTCCTCCATTCCATATCCCACCTCGATGATGGATGTCCCCAGCATCCAGCACCTCCACCGCGTTTCCCACCTTGACGGCCCAATCAGCCTCGGTGGGGATCGCGTTCACTCCCAAACAAGCCGAGAACTTCGCGCCTGCGTCTATCCGGCGATACGACATCAACGTCGCGTTCGGTTCCTTCTTGTGTGCTTCACCGGTATTCGGGTCCACGTTCGGCAGGAGGCACCGGGTGCAGCGTGAGGTGATGTACAGCTCGCGCCGCTCCGGACCTACCGCGATCCTCAACAACTGATCCTCGCCGTAAGGAGGCAGACTCGAAAATATAAGGTTCGGTCGGAAATTCCGCAAAGTCACCGGCGGTGCATTTCTAGCGCTGAGTCTATTGTTCAAATCGTCCAGGGAACCTTGTGAGATAATCAACATCGGAGAGCCGTCTGCAAACGCCGTCTGGAATGCGAATACGATGAGTCAGAACGAGATCATCGAGTCCCACTTTTTCCCTATGTTTAACTGACCTGAGGTTCACCCTCAAAAAGATCGTACGCGGGAGCATCGCCGTCCAAGGACCGGACCCGATTCGGATCCTTCACGAGTAGGCGCGCGGGGACACCCATGACCTCGGAAACCCAAGCGGCGGCTGTCGCCCCTTCGTCGAGGCCGCCCACCTCATGCCCGTGGATGTCTGCCGTGACGGATAAATCCCCGGAATTTTGCGGCTGAGGAAAGGGCACCCGAAGCTCCTTCATTCCAGGCGCGTTCAGCAACAGATCCCCGCCGTTCTCGTACGCTCCCAGCGCCACAGATGTCATCTCCTCGCTGCTCCCTTTGAGCTTAATGGCCGTCGTTATGAGGGCCATGGACGGGTGCGTTCTCTGGGTGAACATCTTTCCATCGGGGTTTGCGATGAGCCACAATCGATCAAAGAGAAGACCTGAGACCCGGATGCGTGAGCATTTCTACAAATCGAGAAGCTCTCACGGCCTGCGCTAACCATCTTGAGAAACAGCGGTCAGGGCCGGCACGCGTTTTCATTGTTCGCCACGGAGGCGGAGTACGCACATTTTCCAACGCATGCCTCCTGCAGATCGATGCCGCGACAGCTCTTTACTGGATAAACCTGGATGGAATCCACTCTTATACACGTGGACATTGCTGGAGGTGAGCGTGGGACTAGATGGAAATTGCGAGACTTCGGACATTACGCTGCGGTCTAACAAAATAAATTGGCCGCAACCGCTGAATCCCGGACTGCGCCACTTTTGTAGCCCTGTTCTCTCGGCGGTCTCCCAATACTACAGTAGCTACTCACGGAAGGCACCATGGCGTTCTTGAACACGAGGCCACATAGGCGGGACTCAGAAGGACAGCATCCAAAGGAGTTACGAAACTTGCTTACGAACACCGAGTCCGTCGACGCCAACTGCCACCGCGGGATAGACTGTCTGCCGGAGGGCGTAGCCGTGAACACCCTTGATGTTCACGAGGCTGTGGATGGAATACAATGACATCGTTCTCCTATCCCAGTTTCCAAACTATATCGGTGTTAACTGTACTGAGAAACAGCACCGAGCGTTGGAGTCCAATATATCTCTGTGAGGCGCTTTAGGGAAATCAGCGTGGCAATTGCGCGGAAGGTCGAAAATAACCTTCTGATATACCTTATTCGGCACACTATTTGATATTGGGGTCACCGGTATGATTGCGAGAACATAATTGTTTGAGCCCACCAAGCCGGGGACGGTTAACAGCTATCAAATTTCCACTCGAAGACACTAATACAGACTGAGTCTCAAAGACACATCGTGACGGGATGCAGGGGAAAATGCACTGAAAGGGGATATCGAAGGGTTAAGCGAAGATAGAAAGGTGGAAGCAGAAGTAAGGATTCAGAGGGGAAGGGGGTCTATTCAGCACTTTGCCCAGCTCTCGACAGCCTCGACCTTGGGGCCGTTGACCTTGATTTTCGCGGAAAACTTGCAGTCGACGACCGGACTTGAGATGGCCGAGCCCGATAGGAGATCAGATGGGTGTCGGCCGGGATTGAGCTGGGCCGGTCTGTTGTCTTTGGAAAATGCCGACCGCAAAAAATTGGGAAATGAGGACAGCCGCATCATGGTAGTGATGTGGTCAACGGCGTCCTCAAAGATCTCGGGGTGATAGTTATTTTTCTCTCGTACTTCGAAGAGGAGACGTTTCCGGATAGTCTGAGGCAGGTTGATCTCCATATCAGCTTGAGGCGTAAGATAGGTGCTGATGATGCTCTCGACACGCCTAGCGAGCATTTGTAGCTGAGCAGGAGGAATACTGAGTTGCAGCGTACTGTCGCTGTTCTCGGAGGAGCGCGACTCGGTGTCGCTCAGCGTCGAGCTTTTGAGGATGGACCCGATGGTAGGCAAGGTTCTTCGAGAGCCTCCTTCGTAGATGGGGAGAGCTTGCGCGACGTATCGAGCAACGTCGGAAAAGAATTCAAGATTCTCATGGGATCGTTCCTTTTGAAGAAAGGCAAAAAAGTCTGATCCCATTGATGTCGGTAAGCGAGGGGACGTAGTGGCTAGACAGAACATTGAGAATCTTACCCGCTAAGCCGTATGGTGACAAGAGTTCATCGTTCAGCACACGACTGATGGTGACCTTCGGAGCGAGAGGGGTGACGCCCGGCGCCGAGACGGACCTTGAACTGCTTTGAAAATCAGCCTAAGGCCAGGGATTTACGCAGGCTTCAACAGCTGCTGTCGGTGAAGCCTACCGGTTAATGAATCGTTTGAACATATCGGAAAGAGTTTGAATCCTTCGTGGGCAATAAGACACCGGAGGAGCCTAAAGAAAGGATGCGTTTCTGTGCTTTTGTGATACGTTTCTGGGATTTGGATTGTCACAGTGGAGTGGAATGGAATTCCTAGAGGTAACAGCCCGCCCCCGCGAGGCTCTTTAAAAGCAGCTTCTCGGCCATGAGTCCGATGGAAAGCTGCACCGCGCAAATTGTCAATGACCATGGGGAAGAGGTCGAAGGAAAAAAAAAAGTGTCTCCGTGGGAGAGAAGTGCCACCACTAACGACTAAAGGACATTGTTATTGCTCGCCTCGCGGCACTCGTCCCTGATTTGACGGTAACAAACGGGCGTTTCACGAGCTTAGTTTCGCCAATTCGTTCAATCCGAACGCCGGATAAGAGGAAAGTCGAATGGGGTGGGTGGGATTCGACCTGGCGTCCCACCTGTTCCGCCGGATGTCGTTTTGGAGAGCGCAGAGCGGAGCTGTGCTTACATGATCAATCGCTTTGTGCGGTTCTTGCCCTCGTCTCCTTTCTCTCTCCTTTCTCTCCCTCCCCCCTCTCTCCGTCTCGTTTTCTCGCTTCTCACCTCAATGCGGACGTACCCAAAGGTCACACTCCCAAGGGGGACACTGTCACTTTCCTCATCGTCTGTCTCCCCTATTTTTTACGTCATTTCGGGTTTTAAGGACGCAGCTCATTGTATGGCGGGCTCGCCGAATCGGGAACAATATACTTCGGGCACCTACATCGGGAAAGCGGCAATAGAAGGCTTCAAGTGGGATGATCTTGTGAAAAGCCGTCCTTCGTTTCGCTAATCGCTTTTTTCTGCTTGTACCTTTCATGTGATGACTTGGCGGCAATTTCTCCCCAAGTCCCGTACAGCCCGTTGGTGACCACACACCCATGAGAGTTACTGAATATGTTGCCCAAAATGCGGGACCTGGTCATACGCCGACGGCCCGAGGACAAGACATGCTTCGATCAATGCTGTAGCCTATGACGCTCTTGCTGTAACGACGCATCAATGTAGTTGCTCTCACGTGAAGCTTTCGGGAAACGCCCCTTACCAGGTTTTTCGTCAAATGATAGGCGTTTGCATGCGGTTACTCAATGGGTTTGTGACTGCTCTTTTCGTGGAATTCCGCGGTCATTCTATTGTGGAGCAGACGCAGGCACGCCGAACATTATGCGTCAAGAACTGATTGCAGAGCGAGTTCATGGTTCGTTAATCAAGGTTGTGATTCTCGTCGGATTATTCAATTGTGCATGGTCGTGGTCGTGGTCCCAGTCGTAGTCGTGGTCGTGGTCCCAGTCGTAGTCGTGGTCCTCCAACTTCGAACTGTCGAACTGTGCGGTGCTAGCGTTCTCCTTCTTCGCCTTCGCAGCTGCAGCTAACCTATGACCAGATTCGTTTTCGACAGATCCCGATTCAATCCCGATTCGTTTTCGACAGATCTTGCGGCTTTGACCCTGTACCTGCGACCTGTGATGGAAGAAGGGGTGAGTGCCAAAAAGATTAGATGCACGTGTCCAAAACTCGCTTCTCAGTATATTTTCAACGTACGATTCTTAACGTGCCAGCGTCAGAAGTTCCCGTGATAGGTGGTACCGGTTTCGAGCATGACTCTTGAATGCAAGGACACGCACTCCAATTCAGACCGCACACAATATATTATTTTGAGATGAGAAGCGAGCAAGCTATGGCACTGCATCTAGGTCTCCCACCGTATTCAGCATCATTCTACAAGTTGTCTAGCTATGCGCGGGGCGACGGCGAAGAAGGGAGATGGCCTGCCATCTCGACTGCTTCTAGGTACTCTCGCTCGGTGATATTCTCATGCGCTTTCACAAACCGTATGATGCGCTGGATGTCATCCTTCATGAACTCGTGAGCGGGTATCACCTTCATGAGTTGCACAAAGGTATTTTGCGTAAAAGGGAGATTATCCTCAATGACACTAGTTGGAAACGGAATCAACTTTAGAGTGACGGAAAGAACATCCATAATCATGGCATGCACTTATCCTACCATTTCACTCGACTGATCAGCAGCTGCTCATATTCAGACGTTTGCCGCTTGCCACCACTGAGAACGACCTTGGTGACGAGCTCCGTGTACCAGGAATGCTGATGCAGCAGCTTGGCTTTTTCAGCGTTCCGTTGGGTGTCAGAGCGTTTTCGCATGGCGTTCATGTCGTCGTTGAACATGGTGTTTTTGCCAATCTCGAAAGCACGAAACTTCCGCACGAATTGCGACTTGCGTTCGAAGTCCAGCCTAAGATATGTCCAAAATAGTGAGATGAAGCAGAATAACATCCTGTCGCGCGAGGTTACTTGCCGATTGAGGTCTTCCAGAAGGACCTGAGTCAGTCTTCGCCGCTGCTCGTAAAAGTGCTCGCGGGTGGTGTAGTACTAAATGGTATGAGACTACAAGCAACAATCAGACCTGTGACGAATGCTTTCGTACCTGGTCCGTCGCTAGACTGATTCGATCGTCCCGATGTATGTTAAGAGCCTGCTCCATTGCCTTTGGCGTCATCGTCTTGCTTATCCCCCCGCCAGCTAGTGATGCATTGGACAGCGAACGAGAATCTGCTCGGACGGTCAGTAGGTTCTCAGGATCCCTCGTATATGGACAATCCTACCATCTTTCTCTATGTCTGGAGTCAACAGCCTCCCTGTTCGAGGACGTTTGTCGACCAATGTGCCCCACCGTTCCTGCGGTCGATCACGCAGTCCTGGCACTGCGGGTGTGGCAACGTGTCCCCGCGGGGCCTTGCGTCTCCGTTGTGCTGAAAGTAAGGACTTTTAACTGCGTGGTCTCAACCAATGCTTGCTTGGCTTCCTATGCCTACCAATGAGACCGGGTACCTCGCGCTCCAAAACGTTCTGGAAATATGCCTGCTTATCGGTATCCACTTTGAGATGATGCCAATCCACTATAGCCCTGGTAATAAGCTGCTGATGAAATAGTCACTTCGAAAATCGAATCCTACCTTGTCCCTCGAGGACAGCTGTATCAGACTTCCCAGATTTCGCAGCATCTACGCGATATCGCCATGCGCTGTCATCGATGGTATCGGCGAACGGAATGCCGAACTAGGAAGCAACAACGGTAAAGATCCTTAAGCCGTTGAGAATCTTCTCAAGGCCGGACGTACTTTAACGGCGTCCATTCTACTTTTCGACTTGGCAAGCTTCTCCTTGATAAGTGCAAAGCCGTTGTTATGGCGTGGTGATGTCCCTGTCGAACCATGTTTTAAAGACGATGAGAGCTTCCTTTTCTAGGATATGCTTGTGATGCATCCGTACCTGCTGATTGACGGCGCGCTGATACTTTTACTTCCCGCAAGTCATCCGTAGCTTCAGTCACTCTAGCATCTGCAGACCTTTCGTGTCTCGTCAGAATATACGCTCCTCACGATCGAGGGCTCCCGGCGGCGCTGCACCTTTCCAAAGAGTTTGGATCTATCCTAAGCGTCCCGTAAACAAGCATGTCCGAATCCAATACCGGGTCCCCTAATAGCGATATGGTTCAGTTGTAACCCACAACGGTCAGATTGAGTCCTCAAGCTCACCGAGCGGTTTATAAAAGTCCTTAGCATCCGAGCAGAACCCGCATTGGAAAACGTCCTACTCTTCCCACAATCAGGACGTATGTCACACTTTTAAGTTGGTGATCATGCAGCTTGATGCATACCGCTCGTCTTTGTATCCTTGCCAACCTCGTAGCATTGGAATCCTTCAAAGTATACGTCATGTCCGTCCGCACCGCAACCTCCCTCGGATCGTAGCTTTGCAAGCGGGCTGGGGATTTCTCGATGATGGCCTGCTTAACATGCATCGAAATGCCAGCGGCTTCCGTGCGATCCTGTCGGATGGGTGCGTGATGAGTCCCGCCATGGTGGCCGAAGTGAGCTCGGGTCTTGGTCGTTCCGACGGGGATGGCCACTGGGGGCGGCTGAAAAACCACTTCGGCCCGGGCGGAAGCAGGTCGTGTCATCGCAAGAATGCTGTGGTTTGTGCCGTCAGATATACTGTTGGACTGCCTCTAATCCGGTATGCCAAATGGAAGCTTTGGGAGCTTTTTTCGGGCACTTTTGCGGAGTTTCACGTTTTGACAGCTAACAACGAGCTCAACTTCGGAGCTCAATCGAGCACACGACGACTGGTTTCGCAGTGATTGATCTCTTCATCAAATATGTTGTTGGGCGGCACGTGAGCAGGGTGCTCAATACAGGACAAGAGCCATGTGCCATCAAATTAATGAAAAAAAAAGATGCAGCGGAAAGGCACAACGGCAATCTAGCCCTGGGTGTGACCCGGCAGAAGGGCGCCTCCGCTCTCGACGAATCGCTGCCGCAGAAAAGAAAATTTAGTACCAGTGACAGCAGCAGAAGTGCTTGGGAGCTATCTCACCTTTAGATCCGGGAGAGCCGTCATGATCTCGGGAGGTAGACTGAACACTAACCAAAGGCAGCTGCTCATCTGCCCATGGAAGCTGATAATCAACCTGCGGTTGACAAGGAGATAGCTCAAGGCGAATACTGCGACGGAAATGGTAAAGGCCAGGATGCTGAACGCTCGGGCTTGATTTGTTTTGCTCGTGATATCTTTCACGATAAAGTCGTTGAGGTCTTTGGCACCATCGACCAGATCGTCGTTGATGGCACGTATCAGGGAAAGGTAGGGACTAGAGAATGTCTGAGCCTCGTTGCTCAAAGCAGTAAATTGCTGAAGTCCCTCGAGCCAAGTGGAAGCTATGGTTGCAATGAGTAAAGAAAAACGAGTTGCTTAAGTGCTTGTTTCCTTACCTAAATCTAAGTAAGGACCAGTAACGAGCGCTTCCGTAAACCCGAAGGATGCATTGTAAACTCTGGTCGTTAAGAGATTATCACGTAGCCTCAGCATCGAGCCCTTCGACCCTGCTTTCCACTTACCGATCGGCAGAGTCACAGATGCCGTTGCTACGAAAGCACATGTTTCCGATCTTGAGAGCGCTTTGAACGGATGGGAAAGAGAAGATACTTGGCTGATTGGCTCCGTTCCCCGAGACTAGGTTTGCGAGGTCATTTTGGTAGTTCTCCTGGAAGAACTTCGTCCACAGGCTTGGATAGTGGGGCAAAAAGGCTGTCGAGTCATTCGCTGCAATTTCTACTGCCATGGCCGTACTGCTGGCAATCTCAAAAGAGATATCAGAGAGTCCCTTTATAGTCTGGGCAGCTTGTGTTGCAAACTGTGATGATGTTAGACAGCGTTAATGAATCCATGAAAAACTATAGCAATATGGGATCCTTACGTTGGTTTGTTGCAGCGCTGGCACGAACATCAGTGATCCGGGCGCGGCAAAAAGAAGGAAACATATTGCCACTTGCTATACAGAGACGTAGTTGGTAAGTTTTCATCTTCGGCGCAACACTTCGACCCGAAATGTTCAGATACTTTGAGCTGCTTTTTCGGGGCATGCCGAGACATGAGACTGTCTGGGGGCAGACTTGAATTGACGCTCCCAGCCAGTTTTGCGCTGGCGCGCGACTCGTCGAGCTCCTCCATGATGTTCTCACACTCGATCTCAAATCCTTCGATCATTTCGTTAACGTACTTCCGAGAGACCCCGCTCAAGAGACTTAGAACGAGCACTTGTTTGTTGTAAACGTTCTCAATCATCGGTCGATAGACGACGTAAACAAGGAGAATGCACGCCACAGGTAGGGCTACAAGAAGTCCAACTAGTTGTGAAGTAAAGACGTTAACCGATAATATTTTCTAACAACCCAAAACAGGCAATACTCACTCATCGACATCTGATTGGCGCTGATCGCTGACAGAAAATTTGTAATGCCTTCCGTTGAAGTTGCATCGTACGCCTGATTTATCGTGATGAGGTTATCCATAAAGAACCTCGCATCGGTGGACTCAACAATGGTACTCATGTCGGCGCCCATGATATTGTCGGCACGGTCAGATAGCGCTGAAGCAATCAAATTAAGTTTGCGCGTGTTCAACGAGCAGCAACTTGCTAGCCTGTTTACCTTGACCAAGGGTGAAAGGATTGTAAAGCTCGAATGTAGCAGTAGAACCTCGATAGACCGTCATCACAATGCTGGCAGGGTCATTGAGGTGATACTTTTGCAAAACTGGAAGTAGAATCGGTTGGCAGATGCCTTGCACTATGCTGGACATAGCGACTAGCATCGTCTGGTATGTTGATTCGACGTCATTGGTCGGCAAGAGCCTATTCACGGTAGATTGCAGTTCTCGTACAGCTTTGTTTACTGTAACGGAGCGTTATTAGTGCTCTTGCCACTTATCAGCCAAATTTTGGCACAAACCTCGCATCGCTGTGACGCGCGGCCGACACCTATTGTACGATCAGCGTAAGACGGACTGTTGTGATAAGCCTCGAGACAGCCTCGGATACCTGGCATAAGCTTCGTCAAGAGCCGAGGTGATATTCTCATAAGCGATGATTCCGAGAGCGAATCCCACGCTTAGAATCGCAATCAACGCAAATAATCCAAGGTTCATAATAAAATGGAACCGGACGATGGGCGCCCGTAGGCGTCGTGTAATGGCCTCTTTCAAAAACCGCTGCTGCCGCGCTTCGCGCTGACTGCTGACGCTTGAAGGCACCACGCTTCCTGCCTTTTTTCGCACGACTTCCGGTTGCTGCATTTCTGGTTGCGACTGCTCTTGCGGGATCGGATACATTGCTGGGTGTGCAAACGAAATCTTGCGCTGCATGCCACCACCAATCTCACCCTCGATTGCGTCTCTGCCAATGGACTCTCTGCGCCGTCGTCGCGCGCGTCCCCCTGCGTCTTCTCCGACAGCGATATCGTCGTCATCGCTCATTGTAGCGGATTTTTCCATTCGCGGCTCCTCCCCTGGTGCGTACACCGTAACACGGGGGCCGATGGACTCCATCGCTTCTTCGTCTTCTCTACGATCATTCGCCACCGCGAGAGAGTTGTAGCGCGCCTCGTCGTTTTCGATCTCCTCGGCGCGCTACATTTATCGCCAATCAGTTTCCCAAAAGAATCATAATAGATGGCGAATCTTAGCCTCACCCCGAGGAGCTTTTTCGCCTGCTCCGTATCATCAGTAGCCCGCAATAAAAAGTTGCTGTATCGGCGCAATGTCTGCTTCGATCTCTTGATTGAAAGGGTCAGCGTCATGAGGACAACAATGCCGCTGCTACTTTACTTACCGGGTATTTGCTCAAAATCTTCTTGTAGAGGATGATGGACATATTGCGATTTTTTTCTATCCGCTCCAGAAGGAACGGCAGGCTCGCGGAAGCCTGCTTCTCGTTGCGCATATACTGCCAAAGAGCTTTGATTGCAATAATGGTTTCCAGATGGTACCGCTGAGCGTCCGCCTCCATTGAATTGAACTCGGCGTATCCTGCAACGTTCAGTGTGCTTGCAAGGAGGTCTTCCTGTCGTCTCTGCTGCTCCATCGCACACTCTTCGAAGAAAATACTAAAGCGCTATGGAACACGTCAATTCAAATTTTCATCGGCGATCTCATTTGCGATAGTTTGATGGAAGTACCGTGTCAAATGCAGGCTTCATGGCCTGGTTTTCCGGACAGCGCAACGACAAATGATATCAGCAAGGTGCTGTAACATTGACAAAAAAGGAAGGACTCCGATACCTTGGCTGCTTCGAGGGAGTGCCATATATCATCGAAAGGAAGGAGTTCGTATGTAGCGATGTAGTGTGCTCTTAGAAGATGAAGCCGCGGACATTTCGGAAATTGATCCAGACCGGCAGAAAACAGCGTATTGGCAAGATAGCGTGCATCCGGCTGATCGTTATGTTGAAGGAAGCGACACGCGATCTCAACATCCTGAGTCAAGAATCTATTTTAACATACTGGCGAGAGGCAGCCAAACATCAGCAGCTTACCGCCTCCACGCCGAAGACTTTCACTGGCTCTTTGATGTGCTTCCGAACAATCGTATCCATATTTTCAAAAGCAGCACCTTCAAGGTCCATCATATCCCCAGATGATGGCAATGTACCGGATTGCCGTGCCCTTGACGGCTTCTTGAACGAAGTCGAACGTGACATTTTCAGGGGCCGGCCAGATCTGAGTATGTTTTCCTGCTTATGGACTGTACACTCATGAGCGACCTGATACTAGATGCTCACTGCTTGACTCAGAAACCTTTTAATCGAGCGTAGACACCTTGCCCTATCAAGAATCTTGCTCGACGGCACAGCAAGAACCCCGCCGCGAACTCAGGAACAAGCAGCAAGCACAGGACTATGAACGGCGCAGGGCTCGCGGTTGCAGGTGCAGCATAAACGACCGCCGACTGAATGCCAGCACCCAAACTCGCGCAGAAGATCCCGCAACGAACGTCGTTCATGGTCCCGACGAAGAACGGTTGGTATCGACTCATGCAGAAAATCATGCTCGCCGAAGCCAAGATGATCGCGACGAGCAGAATCTGCGGACGCGACTCGCCCAGACCGAGGAAGACCGAAAGCGAGATCCTCAGGAGATTGTACAGCGCATCGATCCGACCCGTCGTTTTTGCGTGAGGGTCTTTGTTGCCAGGATTGATGCTGCCACAGAGCGTTAGAAGCATGCTTCCAGTTGCAGAATAGGCACCGGAATAGAACTTACGTAAAGAACACGGTCGACACGGTTGGTGCTTCGAGTGTCAAGTATAGCACGCCGACGATGCCCAGAACGAAGGGTGGGATATAAGTGGCCGTGAAACAGGATGACACGTGTGTAGTGATCAACGCTGCTTCACTGTCATAGTCGTAGCATGCTATCGCGTTGACAAAGATTTCCACGATTGGAATGAGCAGAATTGTAGAGATCAATGTTGTGAGGAGACGCAACGCTTGGAGCGGCCAGATGACTACAATGCAAGATTAGCCAATGAGCAAGTCCCACTTCCTCGTTCTCTCGTCTTCATGTAGATACCTTTCATCTGAGCTCCCTTCATAGAGGTTCCCACGATGATGGTCAGAGCAGCGGCCATGAAAGTAATAGAAAAAGCGATGTAAAACAGTGCTGCAAACCCGCCCTGATTATGGGGTCGAGCGCTGAAAATGTTGAAGACGAGAGGCATCCACGAAGGCATGTGTGCATATCCAAAAAGGGGGCGAAATGAGAATGCGAGCATTTGAACGTCCTCAACTACTTGTAAAGTAAAGGACAACGTTGGATGGATATGATTGCCCTGAGTCATTGCATAAAGCAACCCGAACTAGGAAAGGACAGAGGCCGGTTAACAATCAGCAAATTTGACGGATCCTGGATCCAGAAAAGAGCTCATTTGGAACGTTGATGGAACAACTCACTGCCGCTTCGACCAGTGGGGACTCCTTTTTCGTTCTGGTTCTGGGCAGCCCATCATCAGAAGCTGTATGATGGCGCCCTCCTCCATTCTCCATCGTGCGCCGTTGTTGTTTCCCAAGCAGTGGATAGTATCCGAGGCAGTTGGCAGGAGGAAGCGTACAAAATCGTCACGAAGAGAAGACCGGGGGTGGAGCGGAAAGCGGCAGGCCATCGAAGAACGGAAAGAACGGCGTCGCATAACTGGGGTAAAGTTGCAAGGCTGGACTGGACAGCCCATTGCGGAGTTTGGATGACGTAAATATCATACCCATATTTGGCAAACTGGTTTCCATACCCTGGTACACGTGATCAACGCACAGAACCATCCTTCGCAATGGCAGCAACTTACGATACCTTTAAGCAATTCGAAACATATCCGTGGGAGTCAGACGAGCGATTTCAGCAAGGCCTCAAGAGCATTGCTGAAGATGCCGACGCGAAGGAGCAAGCCAAGTTCTTTTATTTCTCGAGGTGCGGTTGGGTTAACGACCCCTGCTGAGCGCCGAGGGTGTCGAAGGACCTCAGTTCGCTCACGTCTTCTGCATATCCAGGTTCGTACAGCCGATAGATCGTAACGGTTATCTGGCATGGATTAAGAAGCAAACTGCTGTTCCTTCCGCCATTTCCCTGCCTACGGAGGACGGCTCCGCTCGGACATCCACTGAGGAAGAGTCCGAGCCGGGGAGTGGTCCCGGCGACGATGCTGCACAATATCCTCGAAGTTTTCAGGAGATCTGCGAGATGGTAGCCAAGGGCGAATTGGTTCCGGGGATCAAGCAAATCCCTGACACGTTAAACGAACAAGCCCCAAGCGCCAGCGCGTTGAATCCACGGAAGAAGCCCTGGGAATCGTAACGAGTAGTTGGCGCAAATCCGATACCCTTTTTCAGAAGCCGGACTAGCTTACGAATCCGTCACACTCTCATAATGTAGGAGGGCATCAGAAATTGGAGGGGTGAGAGAACGCGTGTGTAAAAAGGAAAAAATGAGAATGCGTGTAGGAGAGTGAGAGCAGGCAGGCAGACAAATTGTCGAAAGCCGTCTGTCTTCCGGGCTTCGGAACCAAAAGGGAGGAAAAGGGCCGGCGGCCGGCGCACGGGCTGCCGTCGTTAGGTATCGCGGAAATTGCGGGTGTTACCGACTCTGAAGTCAGGTTGGCATGGGTCTTGACTTCTTGCGAACGATGTGCGCTACCGAGATGAATTGGACGAGGCTGTTTCTATCCGTGCCACGCCGCCCTGTCCAGCAGTAGTCGGCGTTACGATCACGTTCCGTGTCCGGACATGCTGAACAACAGGAAGTCAGCAGAAACTTGGCAGCAATATACACTTCCTTCGCTGAACGTACCGAATCTCCGGATCGTTTGCTGACTGAGAAGGAGCGATTTGCTTCGCCTCCAAGTCCGCCCGCCTGTACTTCGATGCGTTGCCCGCGATCGCTCCCGTTTACGTCCGTTTTCAACCTTTCGCTGATGATCTGTGGTAGCTATAGCAATGCAAACCGGGATATTAGATGTTACGCCAATCGAATCTCTGTTGCGAAGATATCCGCTTACCAGCCAAAGCTCGTCTTGATCCCGAAGAATCATAAGCACCACTCCAATAGCATGAACATTCTCATCGTCCATAGCATTCTTGGACTTTGAATACAGAACGTTTGGCGTAATGACCGTGGCCAGGTTCTCGAGACCCATCTTATTTCCGTGATCTTCGACTTCAGAGTAAGATGCCACTTGCCGCAAGAAAAAAGCAAGAACCGCAAGGAAGTCAAGGTTGGCTTTCGGTAGCATGCAGCAGACGTAATGCAGCGCTTCTTTTCGACGGGCCACGGACATTCCTGAAACTGCTACTCAGTAACCATGGTGGCCCAGGCAGGAGTATGATTCGAGCTGTACCTTGCGTTTTTACAAACAGCTTGTGGAGCTTGAAGGTCAATAAAGGTTCTGGCATATCCCGCAAGAACTTTTTCAGCAGAGCAGCAATCTGAACAGGGTGGTCATGCGTGAAGTCGACAGATCTTGGGTCTCTATCGATGTCGTCCGACACGGTTTTCAGTTGCCGGATGTTGCCATTCTTCCTGAATATCCCTTCCACCTTCAAATCTACATGCACATGTTAGCTTGTCTTCTAAAGATCTACAGGCGAGGATGCTTACCCATATTGTTCAGTGCTTTGATGCACGAATCCAATAGCACTGGGACATGAAGCTGCCCTGGACGAGGGCCCAAGTCCGTATCTATGCCATATTTCTCGATTAAGGACTCCAAAGGTACGCCAAATGTACCCTCTGCAGAGACGCGTGTTAGTACGTCACCAAATCATGATTGGAATCGCTTCAAATTACCTTTCGTTTTGGCAGGCTTTCTTATGGCCTCTACCATTCTTCCCCACACGGATTGCTTCCGCGCGCATGCCACATCCATTAATTCGCTGAGCGTGAAATGGTCGGCGACCAAAGGATGTAACGCCTGTGCCGCAAGCTGTCGCACGGCCCAGTGGTCCAGGCCCGAAAGATCAAGCAGGGATGGTACATCATGGTCAAGAGCGTCGGGATTTCGGATTCCGTTTCCATCCATGCCATTGCGTCCAGTCGAGGGATTAGATGCTTGCAAAGGGGCGCCGCGTGGCCTCGGGTCCATAGTATCCATTGCGTCCATATGTATCAGAGCCTCGTTCGAGAGAGCGATTACGGAAGGATCCCGTGAGTCATGCACCGCGCTAGCACGTATTGACGAGACATCCCCATTGCCTGCGCGCAAAGGTCATTAGTCAAATGATAAGCATTGATTCCGAGCGCCACGAAATTACTTGATGACGCCGAGCCGCGCGACTCCCTTGCCGAAAGCGATGAAACTAAAAGAATACAAGAAAGCTTAGTTCGTGGACGTTCGAGGACAAAAGCACAAATGGCCATACTTTCAATGTTGAGCAACGCGCATAACCGCTTCAAAGCGCATCTCAACAAAAAGATATATTGATCCAGTTGCGTGACCCGGCTGAATCCCGTGACGCTTCCCGCGATGGCATGCGTGGCGCAAAAGCAGCCTCCGGAAGCCGGATCCAAGGTCGCGGACTCCATGCTTGCCCTCAGGTCGTCGCCGTCCACCGTACAGCGAAAGCAAGAGCCGTGCCACCGCTGAAATCCATGTCGAACGCATCCTTCTTCTACCGGCTCCATGCACTTTGCACAAAGATCGGGATTCGGGTCGGAGCCGCAATCATCCAATGTACGATTTTGCCCCGACGTCTGCCATTCCGAGGACGCAAGCCGATCCAGAAAGTCAAGTACGGCGGTTCCAAGATTATGATCTCGTTCCTATAACAGGCAAGCGTCAGCAGCCGTGCGGTCAAAGTCTCCTCATGCATATGCCATACCAGTTTCAAGGCTCCAGTAAGAGCAAACCGGATGAGGATCTTGAGGGTATGCGCTATGCTCGTTACCAACGAGATCATCTCTTTGGTTGCCTCTTGTCTCGATTCGGCATTATCTTGTTGCACGTAAGACAGGAGTGAGAAAAAATGCACGATCTTTTTCGTCAATTGCTTGGGCTCCTTCGAGTGGTGTAGCCCGGTTGCATCGTCAACCGACTTCAGCTTCGACTCAATATCATCGATGACCGAAAAAAGTGCCGCAATATGGCTGACGAACGTTGCGGCCTGAACGACACCTTCCTGGCGTTTCTCGTGGGAGAAACGAATGAGCATGTCAGATATGCACTCGGCGGACGATTCTTCGAAAGCCGACAAGACGTGCAAGATCCTGCCGGCTTTCTCAGCGATTGCTTGATGCGCAATGACATCTGCTGAGGAATGCGAAAAACGTGAGCTACATGCTCCCGCTGTCCGGCTGCTATGTAAAACGTTACCTTGCTCGATCTTCGGAGATTGTGCGTCCGGTGCGTCTGGTAGCGCGGGGCTTAGTGTGACGTTCCAAAGCTGCGAGAAAAATATTAGAGCGGATCAGTTCCTCTGTTTTGTACCTCAGAGGTCACTCACCTTGTAAATCATATAGCACTCAGGATGCCACTTCTCAGTCCAAGCTCCCTTATTGGTCTCGACGAAGCTTTTGAGTACCGCAGTCTTGCAGCCTCCGCACTTTGCCGCAAAGAGGAACGAGTAATGCAACTGGCAGTAGACGTGCCCTTCCTGCTCGTAGTACGAATCGTGCTGCCGGAACACCGTCGGACACACGGTGCACGTGAAGTGCTCCAGATGATACTTTTTCCCAAGAGCATCGATGTGTGCCCCACGCAAAGCTCCCCCGCACTTTGCACACAACAGATCCAACCGTCGGAAGTAATCTTTTTCGCAGAAAAAGTGTTTCTGGCCATCTGGTCCCGGGAGCGGAAAGAACTTCTCTGCCACGACTTGTTGGCAATCCTAACATTCACCATTCGAAGGTTGAGCGGCAAATTTCCTACGCATACTGGCCCTCTTAACGGCTGCCATACCTGGCATCGAAAGCAGTCCAGGTGGTAGTGCCCATTCAGTGCCCTCACGAACTGTCCATCGATGACGAGACCACAATGACTGCAGCAGCTTGGTACTATCGCCGTTGGGTCATAATCCGTCGGTGTGGCGACATGTGCGTGTCCGGGCATGGTCAATCCAGAAGGTCGGACCCTAGCAAGTGAGGAACACGGCGATACAATTGGGACGCAGACAACGAGTGGATGTAACAGAGGAGAGCCTCAGGAGAGCGCACGGACTCTTGGTGAATGCTCGCTCTTTCGTGAACAATGATATCGGCAAGGTGGACCGCGAGCTTCGGCGGTAGTGCGGCCGGGCCAGGTGTGACTACCCCAGTTGAACGACGGGTGAACGAACGGAGAACAACTCCGGGCGATGCACGGACGTTCGATGCGTGTTGCTCCTGGCACGGACGTTTCCAACGAGGTTTGCAGTCTCTAGTGGGAATGTACAGACCGAGTCTGCGCGGCGGGGCCAGGGACGTATGTAGTCGCTGGTTGCTGGTTGCGGGCGTCGAGTTGACTTCGTAGTTTTGTATGCATGTACTTTGTAGTTCTCTGTGCCGTTTCTCTCCGAGAGCAGAGCAAAGAGCTGGGCGAGTGTCGGACCTTTCTGGTGCGAAGAAGGTAAAGTATACGAGAGGAAGGATGTTTGGGCGGGAAGGCCGTGGCGGCAAGGTCACTTGAGGGAGTCAGAGGAAGATGAGGAACCCCCAGGGAGGCAGGGGAGAAGGAGAGCGAGAGTGGGTGTGTGTGTGGGTGTGAGTGGGTGCCCTTGTGTTACCTCGCCCTCGGAGGACGAGCCTCCGACAACCCCTAACCGCAAATGCTCGTCTCGATTTTTGCTTCATTTTGCACCAATTGGTATGTGAACGTCTTGGCAGTCTGCACCGCGTGCATTACCGGTATATCGTTTGTCTGAGAAGACGAGATTGATGGTAGAAATTGATGTTTATCACCTATCCATCCTCGTAGTGGAGCCCATTCCCCATCCGTATTTCTCGAATCGGCAGCTACAGGACATTTGACACGGTTCTGCCGGTACGTCCTCCATGGGAAGGGATGGTGTCGTGAGACCGAGTCTAGACTGGATTTCGCAGCTCCATCCTGTATGGGCCTGCCCGTGACGAGCGAGATAATCCTTCCCTTCATGAAATCAGCATCTCCGATTGGTCTCGGACGATGACAAAAAGCAACCGCTCGCAAATAGAATCACCCGTCGTCCTCTCAGCCCTTCAGCAGTGAATCAGTCAATTTGACAGCCCGTGGTAACATGGTTTTACTGCGCAAAATAAGACTCTCCCGTCGTCCTCAAATGATGCCATGGTGGGCCGCGAATAAGTTGAAGCTGCTTCTCTGTACGACAGAACCCTCACTTTCTCTGCAGCACTGGTCCGAGCAAGCATTCATTCCTCGACTTGGTAGGTCCGACGATGCCTTGTGCGGGTAACAGCCGCAAACGTGATATTAGCCGCAAACATTCTGCATGTCGCTGAGCAAAAGTAAATAAGATGTCTATCCAACGTATTTCCTCCATCATCGGCATCCATGGCCGAGTGGTCTAAGGCGGTAGACTCAAGTTCTATTCTCGCAAGAGGCGCGAGTTCGAACCTCGCTGGATGCATATCTTTTTATGTCTCTTTTGACCAGCGATCCTATTGGCTTGTCTTACCGGAAGCAAAACGGTCGTCCACCCCTCAAGTCGGTTGAAGGCGAGTCGACGAGAAAATTAGCTGTCCAAAAGGACGCGTAGCTGGTTTCTCTGGAGTCTGGAGCTGGTCCCAGGTTCCCCACCGTTACCGGGACCAGCTGGACGCGGGGTTTACGACCGCTTTTTTTACGGTAGACAGACCAAGGACGGCTGGTTAAGAGAGAAATACAAAACTTTCTGCATCCAGCGAGGTTCGAACTCGCGCCTCTTGCGAGAATAGAACTTGAGTCTACCGCCTTAGACCACTCGGCCATGGATGCCGATGTTGGAGACAACTTCTTTGGGTAGATATTCTCTTGTCTTTTGCTCAGCGACATGCATGTCCAGGCCTGAAGGTTAGCACTGTATCACCGTATCCGTCCCCCATTGGTCGTTGACGGAGTAGCAAACGCCATTTGACCTTGATACAGGTGATGCAATTCCCAGCCTTCAACTTTCCCTATAGTGCCAGCGATGGGACGAGCAGATTACAGATGCACTTTCCCCAAGTATCTGGTAAGCTACAGGCTTAACAGCATGGATTGCGGCGTGATGGATGATACTTGTACCCTTGGATATCATTGAAATTTTTTTCGAGACTACTTCTTATCATCCTCTTTCTCGTCTTTCTTTTCCGGGGACGTATTACCGCCCAAAGCCGCGCGGAGACGGGGGTCATCCAGGTTGACACCGGGAAGAGATCCCAGAAGTGAGCTCATGTCCACGGCCGGAGTAGTCGCCGAGTCGGTGTCCATGCTGGTAGGACCGCTCTGCAACAAGAAATTGAGATCCCGGCATCATCTGAGAAAAACCGAGGCATCTCCATACCCCTTGTCCCATTGACATCGCAAGGGCGGCAGCCAGATCGTCGTCTTCGTCGGAGGCACCAGCAGCGATAGGAGAAGAGTACGCCGCATCCACCACCATGGCATCCGATCCACTCGCCGCCGCAGGGCCGCCCTGCCTTGCCTGCTCCTCCTCCATCGATATCCGAAGAGCCTAAGAGACCCGATATGAGACCGCGTCCGCAAACAGGATCCGCAATGCTGACTAACCAAAGCCAATTCGGGGTCCAGGTTGGGATCAACCCCGAATTCAAATCCACCACCAGATGCGAAGCCCGGAGGTGCCCCGTCCTCGCCTGCTACGATAGGAGAGGAGATCAGGACGTCGCTGAGAATATGGGGACCGGGAGGGATCGAAACGAGATGGCTGCGAGAAAACATCAGCCAAGTGAAAGGGACTGTACCGTTGGCCACTCTCATCCTTATCCCACCTGTTGTCGCTGCTGTTCACAGCCGCAATGAATGCCTCTAGCTTAGTGGTGTTCTCCGCCTCTTCACCAAAGTTAATGATGTCAACAGCAATGTTGTTCTTTTTGAGCTTCTTTCCGAGCCGGACAACCGTCTTCTCGTCCTCGGCCAGTGGACTGCCCACAAAGACAATGATGCGCTGCTTTTGGTTCTTGTTTTGTCGGTGCTTCAGTGCGAGCTGGGCAATCTGCACACCAGTGCTGAGGTTGCTGTTCCCCGAAATGCCGATGTGGTGCAGAGCCGTGAGGATTTTGCCGATATCAGGCGTCAAGGTCACAAGAACCTCCGGACTACCGTTGGTGATCATAATCTTTGCATGAGAACCTGCGACACACTGCGCGGTGCACCAGATACGTACCTTTTTCCAGCCATTGTCATGAGCCCAACTGTGTTTTCCGGATTGCTCTGTGTTTTGGCATTGAAAAGAAACGTCACAGCATCTGCCTGGGCCTCCATCCGAGTGGGAGTATAATCTCCGTTACGCATCCACTCCGAATTGTCAAGCCTTTGGTAAAGAGGCAATGTCAGTGCTTGTGACGCGTTCAAAACTGGAAAGCTTCTGGAACTGCCAAACATACACCAAAACAGTAGCTTCGAGTACCATGTCTCCGGTATATGAATTTGAGTCGAATTCCGGGCTGCAGAAGACAAACAGGCTATGGAGTGCACAAGCGGGTTATGAATTGCAAGTACTGAGATGTTGAAGAGATGGACGAGCCGGAGAGGGAAGAAGACGCGTAACACCGGTCTCTGAAGTACCCGTTACGGCCGCGGACCACTTCTTCCCGATGTCGAAACAAAGCTCAATGACTCCCCGACCAGCACATAGCTGCACGCATACTACACACCCCAAATCATCATGTTCACGCCCAGTAAGTCAAGAGCAAGGTAAAGGCTGTTTACTGTATGCAAAAGGTCCCATGAGGAGCCGTCAAGAGTTGCTGTCCAGCTTGTTCGTGAAGCTGCACAGCCTTCTTGGTCAAAGCACAGGCCTGACCTTCCTTCGCGTTCCCACAGGTTTGACCATCCAGCACAAACGCAAACCCGCATCCAAGTTCTGGTCTTCGCCGTTTTGACATCACGGGGAGTCACGTCTCCAGAGTAAAGACGCGAAAGCTCGTACCGTGGTTCTTCGACAATGAAATTCTCGCACAGCATTCAGTTGAACGCTTCCCCAGAATGGACCGAAAACTACCTGTATGTGGATTCCGTACTGGCAGATCGGTAGCATTGCTTGTTGTGACTGATTCCTGGCATTCCCCAGGGCCTACTCTCAGTTGAAAAAGGCGATTTACGCTATCGAGAAGGCCTTGCTGGGCGTTGAGCAGCTACCGGCATCTCCACGCGATATAGAAGCGGACAGCTTCGACGAGAACTCTCCTTTGATCGACACGCAGCGCGGCACGGTCTCGAAACTCTCGCCAGAAGATGGCACTGCGTTCTTCAGCAGGGCTCTGGACGACCAACTGGAAAAGATCAACGCTTTCTACACTCGAAAGGAGGATCTTATAAAGGGCGAAGTTGCGGCTTTCGTCGCAGAGGTTCGAGCGTTGGAGGAGATCGAGGGCGCCCGATGGGACCTTGAGAGCGTGAACGTGGAGAA
This sequence comes from Thoreauomyces humboldtii, assembly GCA_027596035.1. NCBI lineage: Eukaryota > Fungi > Chytridiomycota > Chytridiomycetes > Spizellomycetales > Powellomycetaceae > Thoreauomyces > Thoreauomyces humboldtii. The sequence continues at coordinate 44,385 of JADGJA010000025.1, forward strand.
TGAGGGCCCAGCAGAGTCCATCAGTCATCGAACCAGCGAAGAACCTACACCTTCCTCGCCTCGCGAATCTAGCGGCCCTTCCGCGTCAAATGTGCGGGGAACGTGGCCACGACGCATGAACTCGGTTCCAGCGGGAGGGAAACCGGTCGTTGGCAGACGACCTGTGTCGGGGGATTCGGGCTCACAACTGTGGGCCTCGAGGAACATGAAACAGAACCGACAGCGGTTTGGCAAGAAGGCGACCGACTTGTTCATTCTGCTGTCCGAGCTCAAAGACTATGTCGACCTCAACTACACTGGGTTTAGCAAGATCATAAAAAAGTACGACAAAGTGACCGGGTCCAAGCTTCGACGGTCTTACATGGCCACGAAAGTGGACTGCACCCGTCCATTCCGACCTCACTCAAAGGACACGATCTCGGACATGATCGATCAAATCGTCTCCATTTACGCTACTATTCGAACTGACGGCAAGGTTGCGATTGCCTTGACGGATCTCAAGAGCACTCTGCGCGAGCACGTTGTGTGGGAGCGGAATACCATCTGGAAGGATATGATCGAGCAAGAGCGGAAGCGAGAGACGATTGGCTTGAGGCCTGGCGATAACGATGAACGTCCGACGGACGGGCGGAGAGAGATCACTTGCCTGGGGAGGAAGATCGCCGTGCCATCCATCCATTGGCAGTGGCTGAAGGTTGCGCTGTGTATTGGAACATTTATCTTTCTTCTGCTTTATCCAACGTTTGAGGCTGTGGAACAGCGCAACTGTCTTGCGATCTTGGTTTTCGCATCTTTGCTGTGGGCGATGGAGGTAACTCGAATACGTCAACTCCTGCTTCCACGCGTTTATTCAGAGCTTTGTTCTGTGTAGGTGCTACCGCTGTTTACCACTGCCATCCTTGTGCCATTCCTGATTGTACTGCTTCGCGTCCTGAGACTCCCAGTTACTCATCCGCATTCCGACATCACATACGAGCGGCTGACAGCCAAGGATGCCGCCAAGAAGATCTTCTCAGACATGTTTGGACCAGTGATCATGCTTCTATTAGGGGGCTTTTCACTTGCTGCTGCACTCAGCAAGCACAACATCGCCAAGGGTCTTGCCTCTTTTGTCCTAGGAAAGGCCGGGAGCAAACCTCAAGCGGTCTTGCTTGCCAATATGTTCGTGAGCACCTTTGCGAGCATGTGGATCAGTAACGTTGCAGCGCCAGTGCTTTGCTTCTCTCTCATCACGGTATGGAAAGCTTCTCCCCAACATGTCCGGAAGTTTTCATACGATTGTAACCAGCAGTTCGCCTCTTAACAGCCGATCTTGCGTAATCTTCCTGCACGGTCCGCGTATGGACGTTGCCTCATCATGGGCATCGCCATGGCAGCCAATGTCGGCGGTATGGCGTCACCCATTTCCTCGCCGCAAAACATCATCGCAATCGGAACAATGGACCCGCCACCTAGCTGGCCTCAATTCTTTGCTGTCAGCATTCCTCTCGTCATCGCTATGGACCTTCTCATCTGGGGAGCTTTACTCATGATTTACCGCCCGCAAGACTCTGCGGGTGCTGCCCCACCTGAACTTTTTGGGAGGGTCAGCTATTTTGCGGAGCATCCCCTGGACCGCAAGCAGTGGTACATTATTGGCGTTAGTTTGCTTACCATCATCCTATGGTGCGCCGAAAGCGGCTTGGAAGACTACGTAGGAGACATGGGCGTCATTGCTATCGTGCCAATCGTCGCGTTCTATGGCGCGGGAGTGCTGACGAAAGACGACTGGAACAGCATGCTGTGGTCTGGTAAGCATGAGCGACACCTCCTTCGTTTATGTTGATCGACGCTTGGTGCTAATTAACTTTCCCCGATAGTTGTCATGCTCGCAATGGGAGGCATCGCTCTTGGAAAAGCCGTGGATTCAAGCGGCCTCCTCGCTGAAATCACCAGTCTCCTGATCCCGCATCTTGAGGGCCTGACGCCATTTAAGTGCCTCGCGCTTTTCTCCGGACTTGTTCTTGTGGGAACGACCTTCATATCCCACACGGTCGGCGCTCTGATCATACTACCGATCATCCTGAAAGTTGGCAGCAGCCTGCCTGACCCCCGGGCCAACACCCTGGTTATGGCTGCCGGTACGAGCTTGCGCATATCGAACCTCATCAACGTGGGTTGTCAGCTAACTCATCCCCAACCTTAGCTTTCATGTGCTCAGGGGCAATGGGCCTTCCCGTTTCCTCTTTCCCAAACATGAACGCCATTTCGCTCGAAGACTCATCTGGTTTGCCTTGGGTGAGCGTATCGGACTTCTTGAAAGTTGGACTGCCGTGTTCCGTGATTGCATGGTCAGTCGTGATGTTCATTGGATACCCAATCATGGGACTTGTTGGCATCCAATGATATTTATCTGTACCTATCATTGAATATGATTCTGCTGGACTCTATCTTATGCCATACTACGACATCCCATGGAGTTGGCAGCTGGGGATGGGGTAACCGTGCCTTTGTCGTTCGTGTTTGTGAACACTCCTCCCAAGGCACTTGTTCCAAGAGCCTGACACCCCAATGGGACCGGGACCCCAATGGGTCACAGCGGAAAAGAATGTCTCTAGTCCCTGTGGGGTGTCGGTTCGGGCACTTTAAACAGCAAGATGGGGCCACCCGATGTATGTATCCGCGCTATCTTGCTTCAGGCATCCCGCCCTCCTTATGATATTCAGCATCTGCCATTTTTCTCAGGACAGCGCCGAGCGCCGAGCTGTTATGGTTTCCTATACACCTTGTAGCTATGGCAGCTAACTATGGGGCCGAGAAGCGGGTACCGTGAAACTTGTGTGCTAAACTACATCGTGTCGCCTCGGATTTCCCGAACTTTAAGCCGCACGAGACCTTCCCGCCAAGCGAGAAATGCCGGAAGGACCACGGAGACTCCCACCACGGGTATGGAAACCAGCACCAAGGCGGCCATCCCAAATGCTTTGACCTTCGTCACAGAGCCCGCCGCAACGGCGTTGCGCAAGAACGCGCAGCTAAATACGATGGAAATGGCCGTACAGAAGAAGAGATCCGCGGTGATGCTCTTTTGACACGAGTTGGCGAAGATGGCGGTGGAGAGCTCAAGGAGGAGACTACGGTGTGGGTTGAGGAGGCGAGAGGAAGTGACGAGGAGGCTGACGAGGTTCGCGACGGCCAGGAATGTGTAAAGAGAAGCGGTACTCGAGGCCTCCGCTGTACTATGCGATTGAGAAATCAGCTTTGGGTGGGCGATCAGCTTCGGTCCTGAGGCGCCTATGATTGGCAGAAGCAGTAGGAGGTGGAGAAGGTGTAAATTTGCGCCGAAGAGGGGTGATGAAGTTGGAATTTCCAACGTGTACGTAACCGCCGCCACGTAAACCGCAAAAAGAGAAAAGATCGTAACAGTAAGGCGACCTGATCGTCTATTCACGTAGGTTCCTGTGAAGAGGAGAGGAGAGGACAACTGGTCAGCATTGCGTTCGTACATGTTGACTGGACAAGTCTTACTTTCCGCCGCCTGTCGCTGGATCAAGAAGAGCGAAAAGGCTGTTGACATGGCCCCGAGGAAGCCAACGCAGACGAAGGCGAGGGCAGATGCCAGTCCGGCTCGCCTAGCCATGCCACCCTTCTCGCTTGTCTTTCTTGCAAGATTGTGAGGACCCTCGGACCAGAAAAAGGCCACGATAACGGCAGCCGTGTTGAGGAGCTGAGCGCTCCACCACCATTGATAAGCATCTTCGGTCACGGCACGATAGGCGGCGACGAACCAATCAGATTCCCGAACCCAATCGTCGAAAGTAGCGCTACCGGGAACCTACAGCAAAACTTGTAAGACTTGAAGCCTTCAGTGCGGTTTGTGCCAGGGAGAGCGCGAAACCCGCGCGAGCGAGCTTCTGTGCGCTGCCTGCAGCCCAACGTTCTGTTTGGACTATTGCAGGTTGCGCCATTTCCTTACCTTGGCCAGGTAATCGTAGGGTCCATTTCCAGTGACAAAATCGGTGTAGTCTTGGAAAAGCCATGATACAATTTCTGTCCACGTAACGTACAGGGATGCGATTGCGAGGGGTAGCAAAGCCCAAGAGACGGAAGAGTAAGGAAGTGACCGAAGGGCGCGCGAGAAGCAAATGACGAGGGCCGTGCCCAGCAGCGCAAAGTAGAGCCCAATCAAGAGGATGGGTTTCAGAGGTGCGTCCTCTAGAAATCCGAAGGATGGAATGATGTTGACGAGATCCATTCTGGTACGGTACTGGGACCCACTGAGATGGCGGCGGTGTGATCGCGTTCAACGCAGAAGTCGGGCAGACGGAAATTTGGGAAAAAGTTTGGAACAGGGTTCCCCATAAGAAAGGGTCCGATCCGTGCGGACGTGCGGCAGCAAATGGGTGAGCAAAAAGCACAGCCACCGTCTTGTCATGACGGGAAACTTTGGAATCGACCTGCTCCACCCAGCACCTCCTGCACAGCACCCCCACAAGAAACCCGGTCAAGCTGGGTTCAGCAATACATAGGGGTCGATACTACGGTACAGAAAACTGGATTGCTGCGTACTTCATCAAAGGTTCTCGCTACACTTCAGTCACTTACAAGTACATAACCAACTCGGACTTGAAGATCAACGTCTGCCATGCCTCCTTCCAACGGGACAACCTCCAAGGTTCCTTCCGCCAAGCCTATCGGTTCATTGAACTCATCGATTGCAGTTCCGCTCAGACTCTTCCCACCAACTTACACCGGTCCGAACGCCACAGCTAAACTCCAGAAAGAGCTCGATTCCCACACCACTCGTCAGTTGTCCTCCCTGCTCCGATTACCGTTCGCAAAGTTCTGGAGCTCCGTGCTGCACGATTCCAGCGAGAACGCCTTTTATAGTATAAGAAGGTTCCTCGACGGTTACTTTCGAATCGACCCCGGAACAAGCACATCTTTGGAGGGACGAGACCCGGAAGTGGCACAAAAAGTATTCTACCTTGTGTGCAGACTCGCCCTCGCTCCCGTCGAGCTCGCCGAACGGAAGTTCGAGTCGGAGGATGAGCAGGATGAGCTGAGCGAGTGGGTCGCTCACCGATGGGCCGACGAGGTTTACGACTCGGAACTGTTGACTTTACCGCGACTCCTGGAGGTCGTTCGTGTCTTCGGGGGCACAAATGGAGCGACCTTGCGAGGTGCATGTGCATGTGTGTTACATGCTCAGCCCCGGCTTCTCGCTGACCTGGCGGCATCCATACGGGTAGTTGTGGGTTCGGTGCATGCCGTTCAAAAGACCTATGGGAAAGCATCCGGAGGAAATGGTTCCAAGGGAAAAGGCAAGGCCAGGACCTCCACTGCCGACACATCCATCTCCGGCGCGAGCCCTAGCTCGAGTCTCGGAGACGACACATCGCTGCTGCATCGTGCCATATCAGATCTGCGGGGTCTCCTCATGATCGGCGAGGAGGCAGTCGCCGCGGTCTTTCTCGCGAATCCCGACCTCGTTGCCGCTCTTACGGATGCTTACCAGGTTGCCAACATCCTTGGAAAACCTGTTGACGATGATGAGACAGTCCCTGCTCCGCATGTGGATTGCGTCGTAGACGTCGAGGCAGCCCTTTCGACCGAAGGGACAGATGCTCTTACACATTCCCGACGATTGAAAGCGGCCGTTCTCATGTTTATCGAAACCCTCTTTCACGTGCACTTCTTTACACCTCTTCAACTGGCCACATCTCCCGCGACATCGATACCGTCGGCGACACCCGCAACGTCGCCGCCCTCTATGTCCGATGTGCAGTCACTTACTGAACAACTTTGCAACATGAGCATGCAATTACTCGAGCTTTCCAGCTTTGACGCTCCCGTACGCTTTTTCGAAACTGCCCCGCTCCTTGTGGACCTCGAAGTCTTTGCCTCCCTAGGGGGATGGTTTAGCAAATTGATTGAGCGGTTTGATGACTTGAAGGAAGACGCGCGGTTAGAATACCTCGTTCAGTCTTTGGAGCAGCTCGTCATCTTCAGCGGCAATGCGGAAATGAAGCGCCTAATGGCAAATCATCGAGATGACAAAAGCCGAAGAGACTCTGTTGTGACCACAGCTCTCACCAGTCCTACAGGCGCTATGAACGGCGAACCAAGGGTCGCAACGCTGGATGTACGTCTTTATCCCGATGTTATTATCGTTTAGTGATTCAGCACCGAAACCTAACAACTTGCTGCAGTCAAGAGCTGTTAACGAAGACTTCGTGAAACGCACTTTGCTCGTTTCTCAAGTTCAAGATCTCTTCCCTGACCTTGGGGAAGGTTTTATCGAAGCGTGCCTGCTAGCCTTTGATGACGACGCTGAAGTCGTCATCATGAAGATCCTAGAAGACGACTTGCCCGACTACGTGCAACGCCTTGATCGTCAGATGCAACGGTACATTCCCTTCAGCATGTCCCTTGCTGAAACGAACTCTCTCTCATGTCTCAGCTTCCATACAGAACCGCACCGATCATAGAAAAGGTCTTATCAGCCGTTGTGGTGCGCCCGCCTACCCCACCGCCTCGTTCGGTGTCCGTCGAACCGCCTACGGAACCCGAGTCGCCGGCGACTATCCTGTCCAGCCGACGGAATATCCACGATGGTGACGAATTCGATATTTTCCGACGCGGTCATCTCAATATGGCCAACGTGCAATTTGGAAAGAGAAGGTGCGAGGCAGATCTTTTGCGTAATGATCCATTGTGACTAGTCTGAAGCATCTTCTCACGTACAACTCTTGATATAGTGACAAAGCTAATCTTCTGGATGACAAGTCGTTCGTGCAAAGTCACCGAGAAGCATTGCTGGCAACACAGTATGACGAGTACGATGATGAGTACGTACCTGTCGATATTCAGACCTGCTACTGCTTCGTGCTGACCGTCTACTAGATATGATGACACGTACGACACAACTGATGTCAAGCTGTCAGGTTTAGCCGAACCTCCAACGGCCGATGCCACGCCGATCTTGTCGCAGCCCCAGCGCGCGTCTACCGTTGAGGTTGTCGATCCCCTCGAGGCGATTTTGGTTGTTGCATACCAAAAGTCACCTGCTGTTTACACGCGTGCCCAGCGCAAGACACCCGCGAGAGCAGAGCTCAAACGGGCGACGACCTGGAGCGACGAGCAGATTGAGGGGTGGGGAGTTATGCTGGAACGCAATGTAAGTCTTCTTGAGATCGCCGGCATGCCTTCCGCCGCGTGACTTACGCATCGTCTTTTTGTATACCTGCAGCCAAGAAAGGAACGCCTGCTCGAGCGATACGCATTCAGGGGCAACAGAGTTGCGCACCCCGTTTTGGAGAGTGATGGCGAGGAAGACGAGGAGGAGGAGGAGCAAGAAGTCTCCGCCGCGGGACCCAAACCAAGAAATCCACCCACACGACAACCGCCAACGCATACACGAGGACGGGGACGCGGACGAGGAGAAGGCAGGGGTGGTGGTACGCCTAATGGAGGAGTTGCAAGAGGCGGTGAAGGACGAGGAGCTGGTGGCAAGCCCCGCGGAGCTGGGAACCGAGGGGCGCGAGGCGCAGGGCATCGCGGACGGGGATCAGGGCACAGGGGCAATGCCTGGCCCAGTGCAGCCGATTTTTGAGCTGACCTCAAACACTTCTCATATATCATCAATTTAACTGCTACACAATTGCCCGTCAGCAGCCGAAACTGACCGCAGTGACCGGCTCCGTCTTGGGCTCCGTGTTCTCCGTGTCCTCCGCGCCGTGTCCTCCCCTGGCCCTATGGCTTGGGAACAATCACAAAGCCACGGGAGAGTGTCAATTCAAGTGCTGCGAACGCATGCAACGAGCAGTCCTGCTCCTTGACCTCCACTCGGGTTGCATGCCTTGTTCCTCCTCGCCATGAGCGTATGTTCTGGGGAGGAGCATTGTTTCCGAGTGCTTCGTCTAATTCGAAGATCTTGTGTAGGACGATGATGCTCCCAACGCGACGGATGCGAAGTCTATAGTCTTACTTTTGAAGCAGCCCACTCGTATCACCCGTGGCGATTATGATCTATGGCTTCTCGACCGGATGATGCGGGCGCTACCTCTTTCAGACTTCACTGTGCGTTGTCCGCGACATTCGTGGCAACTCTGTCGCTGAACGCCAACGACCTCCCCGCAGGACGAAGAGTTCACCCTGGTGGACTATCAAACCGGAACAGAAGGATCGGTTCCCGACCTTGTGCGCATCACTCCGGAGACTGCCGTTCATGCCTTTGCCAATGCGTACCGTGTGGCCTTCGTGGTCGACTGTTCACCTTCGATGACCGTGATTGATGATTCAAGTGGGAAAGCCAAGACGCTCATCTCGGTGGCATTTGAAACGTGAGTGGCCGTGTCCGGAGTGAGCTATGTGGACGCGCAAACTGGGGCGTCGAAAGTCTGCTCGCTTGAGGTGGTCTATTGAGCAGGGCATGTGCTGAAGCGAGATTACACGTTAGGTTGTGTCAATGCCTTGAAGGTGTGTCTCGACCGTTCTCGATCCCGAGCAGTTTGAAAGAAGAAGTGACCTACGTGAGCTTCTGCAGCAATTCGAGTCCTACGCGAGTTTTTTCTCAAACTTGCATTTTGTAGGTCCACCCCATGGTTTATGTTACCGTGATTGCCGAGTGCGGAAGCTCGTATTTCCGCGGTGACCAGAGCTCGCTGGCCGCCAAGCATGCCAGGTCATTCCCGTCTCGAGTTTTACTGCAAGAGGTGCTTGTGACGCGCCGGAATTTGGAAGCAACTTGCGAACGGCTTTATGATTCTTTGAACGCTTACGAGCACGATATGGTACAACAACGGCAAAAAGACAGCAGGTCCGCTGCGGTCGCGACGGAAGAAGCAGAGGCAAACATGGATGGACTTGACGAACCAGCGGACGAGCCCGAGCGGGCCGACTCCGCGGCGGACGTCCGGGAAACGACAGACGCGGAAGTTCCCTTGCAAGTCGATAGCGTTTATCAGGCCATTGATAGCGCTTTAATCGCAATCGATCTGATGCCATCAAAGTGCCTTCCCTCGATTGTTCTCCTCACAGATGGCGTTGTCGGAACAACTGGTGCAGGGGAGGTCGCTGCTCGAGAGGCGGTTCAAAAGCTGGCCTTTCACAACGCTGTGTTCACTGTTATTCAGATTGGGTCGGGCGAGGGCTTTAACAGTGGCGTCAATCTTGGACACGTGGCAGATAACGAATTTCTTCGCTTTCTTGCCATCTCAGCTGCGGGGACCTTTCTGTACGGGGCAGATTGTGCTTATCTTGATCCGGACACGACAGAACCAGCCTCGCGCAATGCTCCACCTCCTAACTTTTATCATCGTCACCTGCTGATGCATCATTGTGCGCTGGCAAAATTAGCGAGCGAGAACCGGTACCGGACAGTTAACGGAACGAGGCGGGAGCGACCCGTTGATTGTCCACGAGGCCGTCTACTCAACGCAAATGTGGATACGAATCATTCCACTACGACGCCGGATGAGCTAGCATTTCCCTGGGAGCCCGCTAGCAAACCGCCCCTTGTGGCAGAAATCCTTTGCGGATATCGTGATTACACAGTATCAGTGGATGTCCATCATATTATCCGAGCCCGCCTGCAGGAAGGTTTTGTGTTACGGAGCGTACAAATAGCTCGTCGATCCCGTAAGCCAGGCAAGGTCGAAATCATTCTGATGATGCCTTGGTTTACAAACGTAACGGTCTTGTACACTATCAAAACAACATGGGCCGGACCTATCTCGAACGGTTCGATTCTCCTAGCCCGTGGTCACGGCAAGCCACCTCGCATCGAGCTCAACATTTTGGCTCAACATGCGTTTGCAATCCTGTTTATCGACATTCAAAATCTTGAGGAAAAAGGACTGTTTAGCCGCGATATGCAAAGAAAGTTGCTCGAATTGCATCATTTCCTCAAGCGCGTGTACGAAGTGGACGATGCTTTTAAAGTATGTTTTTTTTTGCAATCTGGATCATGGTGATGCATCCGGTCTAACTTTTAAATTGTTCAAGGTCATCGCGTCATTTCAGACAAAGTACTCTTTGACTCCGGATACTTCGATGCCTTTACGGTTCGGATTCGCCGGCGCATTACCATCAGGTTCCAGTCCCACGGCGATCCCAAGCAATTATTGGCAGGTCGTGACGCAAATCATGGATTCACATGCTGAATCATTCGTTCACTTTACTCGTGACTTAATTTTGCGCTCAACGTCTGGGGGCTCGGAGAATGTATGGATGACTCGCCACCAGGTTGCCGCGATGTACCTACATGATTATCTCGCATCCGAGTGGCGGTCTTTCTCCGTAGGGAAGGGTGTCTATGTTAAGCTGCTGCAAGAAAGGGCAGATGCCGAAAGCATAGACGCCAATACTGCCCATGACGGTAGCGCTAGCGGCTTTTGTGTCTTGAAAATTCTCTGGAAAAACGAATGTTTAGCGACACTACATTGCACGTTTTTTGAAGTTCATGTGAGCGTTCGTGAGAAAACCATGGAAACACTCGTGCAAGCTATCGGGAACATTGAACATGCGGTGCGGAGCTCGGGCGTCGCTTTTCGACCTTTGATTGTCTGCCGCAAACCCGTAGGGCGGATGCTTGTACATTACAAAATCGACGAGGACACAGTAGCTCATGTTGTCACAGAACCGGAGGATCTCTCTGAATCGTTGGGGACGGCAGCCCTGAGTACTCTGGCCACCCTTGCAGATACTCCAATTCTGCGCTCCCGAATACAAGCCTACCTGAGACATGATCGGTTTGTCTGGCTTACGGATGTTATGCCCAGGGATGTGGAAGGTCCAAATTCTATCTTGGCCGATCGATTACCGCTGGATGAGCTCACCTTCAATCTCATTTACTTCAAGCGTTTGGAAGAGGGTTTTGTGCCTGTCAGCGAATCCCCCGGATGTGTCACATTGTACCGTGAAGCAGCCCTGTGCCGTTTCGGTCGCACGCACAAGGCCTGCGCAGCCGAGAATGATCCTGAGAAGAATACTGTATGTGCCGTTCAGTTTGTACTTATCAATGATCGGCGTCAAAAAAAGGTCATAACGGAGCTCGTTGTCGAGCCCATTGTGGACGGTCCGGCTGGATCCAGTGTCGCAACGGACGAAAGCACCGAGCAACTGCCGGTACCCACTTTGTTTAAGCAGTATTACGATGGGTTGAGGGAACGTATGCTTTCGCAAGACCGTCGCCTGGTCAGCAAGGTTTATACTTTTGATCGGATCCATGCGATCGGTCGACTGCGAACCCATGACGCTAAGGAAGTCAGTAAGCTTCGAGATCATAAGCAGAACTTTCGTAGAGTATCCGAGCACCACTATCGTAGTGCGCCTACGACCCTTCCTACTTCTTTTGAACTTGGCTCCTTGCTGGATGAGAGCTCTTTCGCAACGGTGGCATTCCGCTTTCCCCATGTCGTGGAACCTCCAGATTCCGAATCATTTGACGAGACTACACCTTCGGATGCGGACACGTTTTTTCCACTCATAGACACCGCTAGTTCGATTGTCCGCTCGGTTCCTACTTCCCCTCCATCCACTCCCGTAACGGGACGATCTAACGTGCCTCAAGCGATATCGTCGCGGTTACCAAGAAACGATCGACCTACTACCCCACCAGGAATCGTCCCGCGGCCAAGTATTACCAGCACGACAAGCGTTGAGTACCCCAACGTTCATCGGTATTCTCGGCCAAAGTCGGGCGATGCCCTATTTTTGAGCATCCCGCGTCAGAGGTCGGACTCAGCTGTACCGGCTTTTCAAAGCCCTGGCTATTGGACAAGCCTGGAGGCTGTATACTTTGCTCGTAGCGCTCGTGATCGTTGCAACCTTGCACTTAGTCGTTACGTTTCCCGAATGCTCGACTCCCTGGCCGATGCAGAGATATCCATGGTAGATCAACCGCGCGGTCTCCCTGCGGGTCCTGAGATTTTGGCCGACGCTCCAACAGAGCCGCTGCGCCGCGTAAGCGTGGGACTTTTAGGACACGTCAAAGACACTGCCCGCGCAATCGTGCGAAAGGCTTCGAAAAATGCTGGTAGCGAAGACAAAGTGCTCTTTCCAGCAGAGCTTAGTGACAGCAAATGTTACGTGAAAATCCGAGATTCGGAGAGCTTCATGCTCATCTTCGCACCCCTGTACAACGCTCAAGCCTCACAGAACGCAGACTCAAGGTTTTCGCACTTTGCGCTAACTCTGGTGGAATGCACACGCCCGCGGTTGCCTGACAACGGTCTTCCTATAACGTCCGTCACTCCGTTCAATCCGATCAGGAGTGACGATGCGTCGGATCAGTACGTTCGCGCACTGAGTCTCAAGAGTCAGGGTGTCGAAGGAAACCTGAAAGAGATCGCGGAACTCGGAAGGTCCGAGGTTAACAATGAAGGCGAAGACGCCGGTTCGGGATCTCACGAACAAGCGCTTCGTAAAGACTCCGACGTGATTGGGAAATCAGTCCTGAGAGATGGACAGGTGTTTTTATCTGGGACTGGAAGCGGCCTCGCATATTTCAAAGAGCCCGTGGAGGCGTACGCGCCTTTGGAGGAATCTCTTTCACCTTACGCCACGGACATTTTAATGCAAGTGAACAAAGGATTTCAAACGGCGTTCACAAGAAGCGTGTATGCGGCATTACTTCAGGGTTATGACATTGATCCTTTGGATCTTGACCGAGCTGTTGATGCCTGTAACGAAACTAGCATTGATATCGACTTGACAGATTACCTGAATGCCCTGGTTTTGAAAGGTGACACCGAAGCTAGGTAGGCGGTTGAAAACCAGGCAGATCCAAGTCCAGTTCGCCCAATCTAACCATATTTCAAGTGTTCACCATAAAGTTCAGGAGGGTTTCCGAGCTTTACTTCGAGAATATCTTTCCCCCGTTCCTTGTTACAGCTGCAAAAACGAGAACGTTTTTTTTTATCGCCCAAAAGCTGATGCGGTCCCAGACCTCACCGGAAATGCGCCGCTTACAGCGCCGCTAGCGTCGCAACGGACTGCTGGCACTAGTACCTCTGGCCAAGGACATCCAACCAGCGCCAGACGATCTCAGACACCGCTGCAATCAGTACTGCATCTAGATATTCCTGGTCAAATCTTGCCTATATCGTCAGATCTTGAGATTCTATCTCAAGTCCTGGAATGTGCCGATACACCTCTTTTCGTTCGGACCGAATGCACTTTTCTTAAACCGAATCAGGATGCAGACAAACCTGCGAGAAGTATTCTGATCCCGGCGGGGAAGCTGCCTACCTCATATCATCTGCATGCTCGACGCACAAGTTGCGGCCCAATGGAGGAACATAGTTTCATTCCGGCGTCGATAGGGGATGCCAAGAATCCCTTGCGAAGTGCAGACGGCACCAGAGTAACCCTGCACCTGCGCTGTCTGACAGTCGCAAGTTTGGGAACAAAAAGGTCGGCGTCTGATTGCCCACCGAACGCGCCTGATGAATCAGTGAATGACTTGACGGAGATGCCTGACGTCAAGGTCGTTAAGGAATCTAATCTCCAAGAAACCACGAATAAAATTCAAGCCCTTTTGCAGAATGAAGTTATGTCAGCTATGCTCTGTCTCGAGCCCATACGAGAAGAGAGCCTGAGATTCGTCGAGGACATTCTCCGGTATCGGCATAGTGACCCCGCTTCTAAAATGCTTGATACACTGGAAGTCGTACCTACTTTTACGGATGCAGAGCCAAGTCTTGCCGTTAGCGTCCCGCTTCCATTTATTAGAAATGGCGTGGGCACAGATCTTTTCAGATCTCAATTTGAGGGCTTTGACTTAGGCTTTAGTACCGTTATCAAGGCAGGGGACATCTTCCATGTGCCAGATCTGGAGAATCACCGAAGTGGTACCGGCCTCCCAGCATTCCAGCTGAGCTCGGTGCAAGGCCTCGGGATCTCGCTGACTGGGTCGCCCAACTCTGAACCTCTGGTTGGGCAGTTTACTGCATCCCCAACAACCATGCCAGTGTCTCCTCGCTTTTGGTTGCTTGCCGTTCTCGGGGATCTCTCCGTTCAAATCTACTTTTTTTCTAAGGAGGTGACCGGGTACCGGCGTTTAGCCATAGTGAGCAAGCTCCGTGAAGGGATCATCTCGTGTTGCGAACGCGCGAATTGTACATACCTTCTGCAACAACTGAAAGAGACCCACGTCGCAAGGTAAGTCCACATGTCCAAATGTCACAACCGCAGAATCGTACTGACTTTCATAAACATAGCAAGTATTTGATTCCCGCCAATTTGAGTGAAGAGGAACCCAAATCCTCACCCTGGCGGCGTGACACGGATGACGAAGATGTCATGAGCAGTCCCTCTCCACCCGCCGACGAAACCTGCCGGGAACGCTTTCAGCCGGGTCGTTTTGCTTGTCCGTTGGTGTTTCGACATTCCTTTCCTCTACATTGGCGCCTGCGACCTCAGCAAGCACTCAGTACTGTCATTGTCGCGTTGCAGCCTTTCGGAATTGCGAATCGCAAAAATATGTTCGTTTTTGCGGACCGTGATTCCGTCTTTTACGTGAAAGTATCGATTGAGGATCGTGACTCGTCCAGCAGAGATCAGGACAACGAAAGCGACCCTCCCGAGAATGCCCCTATGACTGATGCGGCGGAACCGCAGTTTACCTCTCTTCGGACAAGCAGCGCAGAATCCCCTCGAGGCACGGGTTCACCCTTGATGCGCCGTTCAACTGTTTCGAGCGTTGCCGCCCACTCAGCAGCTTCTCTCGAAACGTCGACGCACAACTCTCGGGCGCCGGATTTCGCTCTTGTGTTGGACGTTCACGGCATCGATCAACCGACGACGGAACTGACCGTAGATTTGCTGTCAATGGTCGAGCAAAAAATCAACGCGTTAACCCAATCCGTGCTCGGAGCTTACTTTGCCCGGAACGTCACGATGAAATTGACTCCTGCGGACCTCAACTTTATTCTTCCGGCCGCCCGCGGAGTGTTACCTGCTCGGGCCCGGTACTTTCTATTGCCAGCGGTCGTTAAAAGCCCTTATATTATCCTATTACTTCTACGACAAAGTCTCATGCCTTGGCTTCATGTTCTGTCCGGAGCTGACGTTGTGGGCAGTTTGCGTACGCGTTTCGAAACCGCTTATGGATGGGCGGATCGCGTGAATGACTCTGAAACAGCCACACGTGCAGCGTATGAAATCCAGCTTTCAGATTTCTCATTTGTCTATAACTCGATTCCCACGCGCAATCCTTCGCCAGTTGAAGCTGTAGTTGGGCAAGGCATTGCATGCATATGCTTTGCCCTTCTCAATAGCGAAGGCAAGATCATGGCAGAAGCCCCGGGTCTATTGCTTGATAGCGATGCCAACAGCGGGGATCCCAAAGTCCTTGGGGAAATATGTGGCAAGACGATCAGATTGGAAACCCCTACCAGCGGTGAGGGGTACAAGATCGCACTCGAAGTCTGGTCTCACGGTAGTATCAATCTGGATGGGCTTTTGCGGAAGCTTGAAGAAGCGCTTCTGGCGGCGCAAATGGATTATGAAGTCGAGGCGTCCGTGGGAAGACTCAGCGATTGCCACACCCGGAAGGCACTCGCCAAACGCACTGCCTCGGGCATGGGGCTTGTCGCAGACTTGCCGTCTTCTAGCTCTCCAATACCGGCAGAACCTTCTCTCTGGCACGCTGAACCTCTGACAGAAGTGGACAACCCTGCTGCCGAGTCGCTGGGAAGGGCCGACGATCCAACCGGCATGGACCACTTCGGCGTCTTCTTCAGGACGATGCAGGGCCTCTTACCATCCGCAGTGGACTTGGACGTTCCAAGCATCAAACGGATAGTGGCTACGGTTACATTGCCGCCATGGGTAATAGAACAGTTCGTAGGAGAGTTGCAAGAAGTTATCGCTGGAATCATAACCACAACCGGAATCATTTGTCTACGCGATAGAGCTGCGACAACAGAAGTACCGCAGTTTGAGGTGCACAAACACGTCAAACGAGATCCGCGTAGCAGTCAAAACTCCGCGGCATCTCTCTTGCTGGACGCTACGCCGGACGCTCAACAGAAAGATCTCTTCTTCACACTCGCAGGTCTATCCCAACTTCAATCGCAAGGCGGGTTCCGCCGGCTACTTCCCGGAGGTGGTGAGCGCAGAACGTCGTTTGAAATGGAAAGATCCACCTCCTTTGCAACCGAGGCGGATTCTCTAGCTAGCACGATGCAAGGACGTTCGTCGGTATTTGATGACTCCGATTCCGATGTCAGCAGCACTGCATGGCAACTAGCTCCACGTAGGCGGTCACGGATGGGTCGTTCTGGAATTTCGCTCAGTGCAATCACAAGTATACCCGAACCGAACCCAAATGACAAAATGATGTATCCCGGGAATCTCCATCCAGCCTCATCAGCGTTGGGGACTCGAAGTCGCTTTCTCTTCATGACAGTCGAAAACAACAAAGTCGTTGCTTTCACGTACAACTGGAAACCCGCTCACTGCGAGCTCTTATTTGGTCAGATCCTTCGGGTGCTCAGCTGGAATCATTTACGCATACAATTTCTACAGAAGGAGCTTGCCTTGTTGCAACAAAAAGGAACATCTGCTCGGCACCTGTCGTTCCGCTTTTCGAAGGATAACGAGGAGACGGAAGTCGTGCCAGCGTCTTACGGCGGTGACTTGAAGACTATGGCTATGGCGACTCATTTCCAGCAGCAGATTTCAGCCAGCAGCATAGCCTTGCCCCTTCCCAATGATGCGGCAGCAGCAGGTTCTGTATACGGTTCCGATGTCGATACTCTTCAGCGACATGCTGTGGAGTTTCTAGATTGGCTTGCGCGACGGATCCGATTCGGAAGCATCGCCAAGGAAGCTCCGTCACCCCGTGAGCGGAGCATGCTGCTTTCTCCCTTCCTGGGTGGCAATGCGCCCGACATCGATCGGAGGAGCACCGCAGACAAGCGTCAGTCCGCTGTCAATGTTTCTGACATGGCTAAAGTTCTCCGTTCCGTGCGCTTGCTTCATTTTGTGAAGTATCCGATCATGTTCACGGATCTCCGACATCAACTTATCGGCCACCCGGACGGACCTTTACCGGGGTCTTCGATGGACTTTCCGGACGATTTGATGTCCCCTACTCTTAGTTCCCAAGGAAGCATCGCCACTCCTGTCAGTGCATCTCCCTGGACGCCAGAGGCAGATGATGACGAGGTCTTGCTGTGGTACAAGCAGATGCTAAACACTTACTTGAAGGATTACGTGGCATATCTGAGGCATCTTGGACTTGAGCCTTCCGATAACGGCTCGGCCACCTTTGACAGGGATCCCTTCACAGCTCCTGCAGGTGTTTCTCCCCGTTACTGGGTCTCGAATCGTCTTAGCGTGGAAACCGATGTTACGTACCTGGTTCGGTGGTTTAAGACGGGGGTGATTGTGGCCCAGATCGGTGTGGACGGTATCTTCGGCTGCATTAATTTGTATACGCTTAATCTACCGGAGCCCCCGCGCGGCGTTTCGACCAGTGGTTTGGCAGACGGGTTTGGTGACGCTTGCAAGAAATTGAAGAATGATGTGCATCTGAGTTCATGTAAGTTCATCCTCACAATCGGCTTCAATTCATAGTCCTTCCAAGAAAGCTCACCTTCTCCTTAGATGCATACGACTTTCATCTTCGCTACTTCCAAAGCATTTTGGATCGGCGAATAAAGCAAGCTACCCCTGTCGACATCCTCCTTGTCATGAAGGCGTTTTCTGTGTTCAATCCACGAAAAGCTAACTTTGCTCGCTCCCGTATTCACCGCGGCTCCTGTGCAATCGACGACGGTCAGGTTTCTACTTCCCTGTTCCAGTACATCCTGAAGAACCCGTTACGTTATGGGTTCTGTCCTATCCTTCACGGAAGTCGACCTATAGCATGCTCCTTGTCATCTACGAGCCCCGAGTTCAGCAGGCCCGGAAGCGGTAGCATGGGCGACTACATTGAACAACCAGAAAATGTCTACACGATTGTTGTTTACTCTACCACAGAAGGCGCTGCAACAGATGATCCGGTTGTCAACATGGCAGGCTCGGGGTCTGCTCGGGACACCCCATCCTCTCGCGCACATCAACGCAGAACAAGTGGAGGTTCTACCAGCACATCTAAATTACGCCTACGCTACTTCTTGCTTGTGGTGAACATGAAAACGCCGTTTCCGCTCGCTGTACTTGACAACACTCGGACTTCGGCCATGGGAAATGCCATCCTGTACGATCCTTTGCACGAATATCTCGCCGGCGGATATTACTTGAAGGATATCGTCAGACATGCGGAACGTAAGGTTGAACGACTCATAGAGCAAGCCATACGATATTACGGGCGCGACAACTTATGGAGACAGCTGCTGCGGGCGCAGGATCCAGCCTCTCTCGCGGCAGCAAGCGCTGGATGCTTGGAGGACACCACTGGGAATGGCGACGGGATGCACGAATGGGCCAAGCTCTTTCTGGAAAAAATCGAGCCCAACTCGCGGGCTTTGGTCACAATCGATGCTTCTCTTGCCGAGCTTTTCTCGGACCCGTGGGTGCAATGGTCCCGTCTTCTTGATCATCTTCAGAGCTTCTATAAGTCGCATGCTCGTGAACTTATCGAAAATTTCAACGGGTCCAGTCAACCAGTCCGCCGACATCTCGTGCTCTTCAACCCCCGCAACGAGGACTACCTACTGCACTTCGTCCTCCGCAGCCCTGAGCGCCACCGACAGTCCCTCAAAGTCACATCGCCAACGCCGTCCGCCTCACCCCTCCTCCCAGCTCCCATGACGCCTGCAGGAACGCATCTACGTGCAAGCAGTACGTCGTCCGCCGCCGACTCTGCTTCCGTCACTTCTGGCGCAGCACGTCGAAGTTCGGCAGCGACTGACACATCTCGCCGCGGGATCGCGTCCCCAAGTAAGATACTGACCACAGTCGGAATAGAGGCATTCGCTGTCTCAAGGGAGGGAGTGGTGGATGAGGTCGAATATACGCACATCAGCGACGTGGTCAACACGATTTCTGCTTGGCTGTGGTCCGAGACCGCTCGGTCACTGTAAATACAATTTTTTTCATTTCCAAAAAAATACCCCCTTTCCCCCGCCCCCCAAAATGTTCAAGCAGAGAGTGCGATCCTGCTGCGTGGTCCCAAAGTCTCGTTCGGGACTCTCCTCAATTGTAGCCTCAGCGCATTCAAACGGAGCGCATCGAAACCAGTTGTTCGACGTTCCAAAAACCTCCGCAGGAAAGCATGGCAGGACTTGGCCATATTTGTGTAGGCAGGGTCCCGCTTCATCAAGACGTATAGCGTGCAGGAGAAGATGGTGGCTGCTACCGTAACGAGGTAAGAAACTGGTTCTTCAGACAGAAGAAGGAAGCGGTGTCAGCGCGAGCAATGACCAGAAGAACAAGAGAAATGTTACCCATGAGATCCCATCCGAGCTGAGATTTGGAAATGACGAGGATCAACAAACATTGTTCGTCCTATCATGAAAGGTGACCGATCAGCCTACCTGCTGCGTCAGGAAGATGATTGCGCCCAGCTGCCCAGTGATGTAGATCAAACCGCTCCATTTCAAGACCGCAATGCTTGTTCCCACTTTCCGCTCGATGGACTCGTCCATTCGCACAAGCCAGGCGAGTTCCTTCTCCAGTGAAGCGTGTTTCGCGTCGGCCTCGCGCAGACGAGTCTTCACGGCAGCCGTGTCAAGATGCAGATTCAGCCCACGAGCAAACTGAATGGTAGCAGGTTGATCGCTGCGGATGAACTCTGCGATCGTCAAGGAGCTCAACGGCTGTGGCCGGCCGTTGGTACCAGGCGGCGACTCCTGGAATCGGATTTCAGGCTGACCAAAAGTGGGAAACTCTTCTTTCAAATGGGTCAGAACGTCGCACGCCGAAGATGCGAGGACGACGCATGTTTCAAGAGACTGAGTTGCTGAGCTCGAGGGACCTCTCGGAGCGGTTACTTTGAGCCAGAAGATCTCATCTTGCTTCGCAAAAGGCTGAATCGATATGCTTCCTGGTGAAAGCCCCGGGTGGGTCAGGATTGGCTTGAAGACAAACCCGATCTTCTCGCGTACAACAGACCTGCTAGCGATCCTAAACCTCGAGCGAAGGCCTGTCGGCTCGGGTGGTGGCATGCCTGTATGCGGGGTGGAAGCCGGGTTATGCTCGCACCTGGGAGTCGGGCAACTGTCCTTGCAAGTGCCTGCGGGAATGAATGAGCCGAGCTTGGGGGTTTGCCTGCCCTCGTCTAGAGACGCGCAAAGAATGAACTCGTACGTGTCTCACTATCATGCTCAACAATGAAGCTCAAGGTCTTTTCGCAGCGCGTTCAAGGAGCGCGTCGGCAGAGGCGGCAGAAAGTTCTCGCCGGAACCTTTCAGGCGCGACATGTCCGAAAATGCCTTTCGTGTGCACGCCGCGTTCTCACTCCCTCGGCAGGCAAAAAGCGCATGCCGAAAGCGATTGCTCTACAGTAATCCTGCTCTTGTACCATGCAGGACACGGCGCGGGTCTTCCAGCGATCGGGCGTGTCCAGGCAGTGGGTGGCAGGCACTGTCAGCGTGTAGTAGCATGCATGGTGTCATACAATAGTTTTGTCATTTGCGCTCAGAAAAAGGACCAAAAAAAAAAGAAATAAAAAAGAAAGACAAAGAGCGAATGGTTGAACGCGCACCCTTCGTAGCGTGGACACTTGGCAGGTCACCACCACCCGCGGAAATCCCCGGTGTACACACTAGCATCCCATACAGGACAGCAGACCGTTCCATCTGCAACTGCTACGACCGAACACGTTCGCTTGCCACCATCCGGGAAGTCCTCAAGAGATTCAAGTAGACGTCAGGAGAGCCAGGATTATTACTACATTACCATCAGCTTTCACAATGTCCTGTCCCATTTCGCGCAACGGAGGTTCCCCGCCCTCTGGGCTCTCAAAGCTCACCCTGTCTTCGGCTACTGGAAACGGCAACGGCCGCGCCATAATGATCCCGAAGCTGGAGAACTTCGACGTCGACAGCGTATACGGATTCCTCCCCGTGAACCCGCCCCCACTGCGAAGACTCCCCGCTGCGTTCGAAGCGTGGGAACGTACGTTGGACGACTTGAGCGCTCTGCTACTGAACGGTTCGGTGCGGCGGGTCGTTGAAAAGGTTCGGCTCAAGATGACTTGAAACTGGAGGTGGGGGCGAATCATGACAGCTGAACTCCCCCGACCTCACCAGCTTCCGCTCCTGTCCACCGATGACCTCGCTAGTGAACGCGAATGGCAAAGGGCGTATCTCGTGCTCTCTTTCATTGGACAGGCTTACGTTTGGGGAAATGACCAGGCCGTTGCTGAGGTAGATGGGCTCGTGCTTTGTGCCAGTCGGCGCATTACCAACACTGGCGTTCGCATCTAGGTTCTGCCGAAAGCGGTCGCTGTGCCATGGCACGCTACAGCGCTCCACTTGGGCTTGAAGCCTGTCATCACGTACGCTGCGGTGGAGCTTTACAACTATCGTCTGGTCGACCCCACTGGGCCTTTTGACTTGAGGTTAGAATTTATGTCATGCGCCTCCTGACCGAAACCACGGGTCGCTGACGTTTGCCACAGTAACTTTGCAGTAATGCATAGCTTTACGGGCAACGATGAGGCATGGTTCTACTTGATCAGCATCGCGGTCGAAGCCATTGGAGCTCCAGCATTACCCGCGATCATCGGCGCCATGCACGCTGTCGTGGACGAGGACTTGACTGCGCTGCTCGGCAATTTGAAGATCATTTCGGACGCAATCGAATCGTTCACCACGGTGCTCATGCGCATGTACGAGAGAGTACGTTTTACAAGCTTGTGCTTAGCATTCTGGCGTGATGGCGGATGCTCATACTGTGTCCCCACCAGAATGACCCACATATCTTTTATCATCGTGTACGACCGTACCTGGCCGGATGGGAAAACTCCTCCGAGTTGCCCGACGGCTTGTTTTACGAAGGCGTCATGGCCGCTGCTCACGAATCTCTCAAAAGCCCCGCCGAATATTCTCCGGCTCACGGTCTGAAGAATCTGTTTCCGAGGGAGGTCTCCGCCACTCCCAAGTCAGTTCAGGTTATGCCGGATGACGACGAGGACTATATCGAAGGCACGTACCGCAAGTATTCTGGCGCAAGTGCTGGACAGAGCTCCCTCATCCATGCCATCGACGTGGCCCTAGGCGTTAAACACTCGCCAACGCGAGGCGGTCAATGCATGGCCGCTCAGCTACCCGCGGACGTTCGCCCCATCGTGTGCCCTGTCACGGATGCAGCGGCGGCACCCATCAACCACATCCACGAGATGCGAAAGTACATGCCGGGAACCCACCGCGCCTTCCTCGGAGCTCTCGAGCAGGGACCCTCGATACGCGACTATGTCAACACGCTCGTCAATGTCCCCATGCAGGACATGGACAGCACTCCGAACCACGATCCTACCCTCGCCGACGAGGTCAGCAGGATGTACAACCGCTGTGTCGAGGGCATGCGATCCTTCCGGGATCGCCACTTGCAGGTCGTGGCCACGTACATTGTCCTGCAGGCAAAGAAGAAGAAGGAGGTCGGGCACTTTGATCGTCCTGCTGCGTCTCAGAGCATCCGTGTGCGACAAGTAAGTTGCATGGTCCTTGCATCCCTTGGCATCATGAAGACCGTCCGGCTAACACATACGTGTCCTTCAGTCCTTGCAAGCTCGCGGAACTGGCGGAACCGACCTGATACCCTTCTTGAAGCAAAGCCGTGATGAGACGTCGGATGCTCGGGTGGAACTGGAGATATGAACATCTCGCAGACTAGACTCTTGTTTCCTTATTCTTAGATATGCCAGGTAGAAAGAAGCCTGCAGCTTGATCTTCTCAAGCATGTACCTCGCTCGCGCTGTCGCACTTTCACTGCACCTTTGACCTCAACGTCTTTATGTTCCCCTGAAGAGCTGGCTGTTCGGGATTGCTCGTAATAAATTCAACAATTGAAGCTCCCGCTTGTTGTACCGCGCTTGAATCAGTGGATTAAATATTTGGGTCACAAAAATCACATGAGGCTTGAAGTCTCCAAATGTACATGCAAAAAGAAAGAGAAAGCCAAAACCGGCCCTCGCGGTATTTGTGTCCGAACGAGAGCCCACAGGTGCGACCCTCCGAAGTATGTACGTGTTTCGTCACACCATAAGGAGCGGATTCCTCGGCTTCCACCCGGCCACACGATTTCCATAAGTGTCACCGAGCACTTGCCTCAGATCTTTGAGTCCGATAGGCTTCGTCAGAAACGCATCGACGCCCGCATCGAAGGCTTCCTTGGCATCGGTCAACGAGTCGAGACCCGTCACGGCCCATATGCGAGTCCTTCTCCTTCGATGTTGTAAGGACTCGGCTTTTCGTATGGCTCGGGTAGCGCCGAGTCCGCAAAGCACGGGCATCTGGATGTCCATCAATATGAAATCGGGCTGAGGCATCGACCCATCTGTGAACATGTCGACCGCCTGCTGGCCGTGTTCGGCTACCGAGCTGGTGATGCCAAGTTTGCGAAGGAATTGGGTCATGATCATACGATTTGTTGGGTTGTCTTCGGCTACGAGGCAATGAAGGGGCTGATTTGTATCGTCGTCCAGTGAAATCGGAGATGGTAAATCTTCGTTCTTGATGGAAAGAGAGCGGAGACCGATCTCGCTGGCGGGAAGACGTTTCGCGGTTGCTGGTGAGGGAGGGGAACTGGGTATTGGGCCGAGGGAAGAGTCGGGAGAAAGGGACTGATCGGCAGGTGCGAGGGAGGGCAGGGATTCAGCGTGTGAAAGCCGCGGTGGTCTGTTCGGTCGACGGAGTGAGAGATTCGGGGTTGAGCTGTGAGCGGACCTCGGTGTTGTGCGTGTGATTATGCTGATGGAAGACATATGAGTATGAACGACCTGGGATCAAGAAGTATCAGATTACGCGAGATCTTCGAAATGATAGCGGCACGTTGAGACAAACCGTTGGATTGAAAAGACGTTCGAAAGTCTCGGTCCACTTTAATGGCCCAACAGGTTTGGTGAGGACCGCAATCGTGATATCATCTCGCAGCAGGCGCAGTGTCAGGAGATCGACGGTCCGCGCATGATGCACAATGCTAGTGAGGAAGATAACGTGCACGCGCGGCGCGGTAATCGCAGCCAGCAGCGTATTCAGCGCATCGGACTCATCGTCTGCGATCACAACGTCTCCATCCTGCGCCCCAATCAATGTATCGTGAGTTTCCATCCCGCGAGCCTCCAATGAGTGTTGAACGACTCGTTTTAGTCTTGTCGAAGATAGGTGGAGCCAGCAGGAACGGTCGGTGTATTTGTCTGCTTCGGGATGCCCGCGACTGACCATCTCCAGGTCCATCCAGAGCCTTGTACCAGCGCCTTCGGTAGAGTCGATTTGAAGCGTTCCCCCCATCTTTTCTGCCATGAAGCGTGTGAGAATCAGCCCAAGGCCCGTCCCCTGCTTCATGGGATTTTCTTGCGCAAATGGTTTGTTAAAGATGTTGGGAAGAAAGGCGGTAGAGATACCGCAGCCGGTATCCTCTACCTCGAACCTTACTGTTCGCCGAGTAAAATCGCGAGGCAATGGGTAGTCTTCGCTTTCCGCTGTTGCCGCTGGTGATATTGGCTCTGGCGAATACCCGACAAATCCCACCTTCAATTCGACGTGCCCCGTCTCGGTAAACTTTAAGGCTGTCGAAGAGAGTTATTGTATAACTTGCAAGGATCTACAGTGTCAAACCCATGTTCATACCATTGCCTAGAAGATTCATCAAGATCTGCCGCACTGAGTTGGGATCCGTCTCAACGAAGCGCCAATCGTGCTGGAGCGTTACATCCATGAGAAGCTCGACCTTTGGATTCACAGTTGCTGCAACGGAATCCATGACCTGTTGCAGGAGCTCGAACAGATCTACGCGTAGTGTAGTTGGCCGCGAATTTGTGTTCGTAGTCTGCTTCGCTACGTCCAAGACATTGTTGATGATGCCCAAAAGGGATTTGCCACAAGATTCGATCGTGCTCACAAAGGCCTCCTGAGTAGTTGTCAGCGGGGTCAACGCCAATAGATCAGACACTCCCAGTAAGCCATGCAGTGGCGTTCCTGAAGAATATAGCCAAGTCGTTAGATACGCCTTTTCCGGATCCAAGATACTGGTAATGACAGATACTCACGAAGCTCGTGACTTATAGAGCTCACAAAAGCCATCTTTGCCATTGCTGCTTCCTCCGAATGAGCTTTAAAGGCTATAGCGGCGATGTGGACAGAAAAGGTGCGCAGGAAGTGCAGTTCCGAGGCGCAGAAAAGGCGCCTTGGGTCAGTTGAAAAGACTGACAAGATCCCAGTCTCATCTTCGTTGGAACCAGCAGTCTGAACAAGGGTTGACATCCCACATGCGACCTTCATGCCGCTCACGAAGTTCGGAACTGGGAGGGAATAATCGTCGATGTAGCGGAACTCAAGACCGGTCATAGATGCCATGGTCGATACGACCAATAAGGACGTGCCCTCGTTATCCATGTCAACTTTTCGCTCAAGCATGTCGGGGATGTTGGCGGCGATGATGCGATCGGGAACTGGGATGCTCACTGCGGGCGGCCCCGAGCATAACGTAGCCTGTTGTATTTGTTGCGGAGACTGCTCCGTGATTTTCAGGAGGGTGGCAAATTCGACGCCGAGCCCACGAGCAAGAAGTGTGCACGCCATCTGGTACGAATCCGGCAAGCTCATCTGAGGTTCGAACAATGTCGCTCTGGCGTACTCAGCCAGTGCTTCTTCTCTTCGGTCCCGCTCTTCCAGTTCTTTGGCAACTACCCATGCGTCGAGCTCGGAAAGCAGCATGGAGGCGAAGGATTGCAGACTTGCCAAATCTTGGCTGCTAAATGAGTCTCGTGGCTTCGAGTCCATAAGGCACAGCGATCCGACATTGAAACCGCCTGAAATGAGAAGATTTGCGCTGGCGTAGAAGCGGACAAATGGAGCACCAAGCACGTTCGGGTTCCGGCTGAAGCGCCAGTCCTTGTGGGTATCTGCGCAAAGATGCAAGGTTTTCTTAGTTAGCAGAAGAAGAGCGCAGGCGTGCAGAGATTTACCAACCATATATTATCATTCCAACCTCGCTTGGCCGCAGAATGGAATGCGAACACAGTGATACGCTGCGCTCGCTCGTGCAGTATGCTCCCTCGTCAAGCTTTAGAAACACATCGCTTTCTAGCACCCATGTGAGCTTACGATCGAGGAGGGATCTTATATGTTAGGCGTTGTAGATCGAGCCTGAAGCAATTCCCAAGGAGACTCACAATTACATGCTCGCACTTGAAGAATTCTTTAATCAAGTTGATCACAGTGAGGAACTGCAAAGGTTCCTCCTCCTTCAAGAACCAGCGGTACTTGTACAGCGCCCGCCTTCGCAGCGTTTCGATCTCGGGTGGTGGGACCGGTGCAGGAAGATAGTCACCAG
Organism: Thoreauomyces humboldtii; assembly: GCA_027596035.1. Classification (NCBI taxonomy): domain Eukaryota; kingdom Fungi; phylum Chytridiomycota; class Chytridiomycetes; order Spizellomycetales; family Powellomycetaceae; genus Thoreauomyces; species Thoreauomyces humboldtii. Next base: position 70,818 of record JADGJA010000025.1, read on the forward strand.
GAAATGGAGGCGTCGCGTTCGGCCGCTTCGGAGCCTTGTCGGCAAGAAAACCTCCTTGGGCGTACCTAATTGAATGAAAGCATCAGACACCTTTTACGACCTAATTTAACCTTTCGCAGGTACTGGAGAAAATAACTCACTGCCTCAAGAAATCCGGCCAGGTCATGTCGGAGCTAGACCCTGTGATGCTGCTTCTAGAGGACCTCCCAGAAGACCAAGACCGCGCGGACGAAAGTGGCGCTGGAGAATCCATGGACAATGGTGGTTCCGGAGACATGACCGTCTCTCGTAATGTGGAAGTCATCTACGCGAAGTCACGCCAGCACTGGCGATGTGTCCGCGAATTCTGGCGATGGCGATGGAACCGCGAATTCTGGCGAGGTTATCGTCCAGAGCGAACGAAAAGTTCGCGCCCTTTTCGGAGAGTCAGGGTACGAAGACGACTGCTCAAAGATAGTGCGCGAGCGTTCGTAGGCACGGGTGTTTCTGGGATTTGGCCGGTTTCAGTGGCGAAGCGGTTGTCCGACGGCCTGGCAGGAGCTCGTCGTGTGTGGACGCGGAGCTGGAAGTGGACAAGGTGATGATTGGTACTGTTGCCCTCCGTGGGAAGGTACAGTATCAACTCAGGAGAAGAGCCGGTAGAGACTAGCGCTGCCGTTTTCGAGAACGAAAGACTCGAACTCCACCACGGGGGGTTTAGGTGGGATAGGAGGTATCTCCAGGTGCACAACCAGGTCCTGGTGGATGAGGATGATACGAAGAGAACGAGAGAGACAGCAAAGACGCCGAAGTGACCAGGAGAGCGTGTGTGCGAGAGAGCGACAGTGAGACTGTGAAAGCGAATTGCAAACGGAAGGAGGGCGAGTATAAGGGGGGGGGGGGGGGGGGGGAAACGCACCGGGGAACCCAAAAACCCAAAAAAAAAAAAAATCGAAATTTTTAAAATTTAAACACACTGAAA
>JADGJA010000250.1:0-27769 GCA_027596035.1 Thoreauomyces humboldtii
GAGGGAGGGAGGGAGAGGCGGCTGCGCACACACACACCTAACGCGTCGCGAAACCCCGCTCTCTCTCTGCCTCTGCCTCTCGCACCTTCCCTTCTGTCTTCCTTTGCCTCTCTTCCCTCCTGTCGGACATATAATAACGCTGCTCGGGCTAGTGGGAGGTTGGCAAGCTACACCCTCTGCAGGAAAGGTTTTCGCATCGCCAGCGCTCGCAACATCAGCCTTTTTCGTGCACACGGGACTTACTTCGTCTTCGAGAAGGGAGGGAAACGGCACACTGGGAAAACACACCCACTGACTGATCCGATAGCAGCACCGCGTCGGCAGCGATGGAAGTGGTCTATGTGTACCAGAAGAAGCGCAAGGAGTTTGGGCGGCAGCCCACCTTCGGGGACAGACCCGCAGCCCTGGGTCTCGACATCGCCCCAGACCCTGCCCTCATGCGCAACTACATCGAGCGGAACCCATGCTCCGTCGAGGTCCAGAGCGTGCCCGAAAAGTCAGAGCATGAGGTCAACACCGAGAGCTTCGTCTTCTCCAACCGCGGAATACTGCACACCCAGGGAGGCTGGCCGAAGGACGTGGACGCGACCGACGTCGAGCATACCATCCGTTACCGCAAAAAGGTCGAGAAGGACGACGAGTACATCCGATCCGTCCAGAGCCTGGGAAACGTGAGAATCGGGCGCGCACTTGGGCTTGATGATGTCCTCGGAGGTTTCTGGGCAAGGGGGGCAACATGCTGAAAGGTTTTTGCATGTAGTCGATGGAGCACTGCATAAAGCAGAACAACGCGATAGACATCTACGAAGAGTATTTCGCTGATGAGCCGGACTCTATATCGGTCGACACGCCTTCTGCCAAGTCGCTGAACGTTTACCGGTGAGGGGGGGGAGGACTCATCCCGGATGTGAAAAGATGCATTCGACCCCGTTTCGAGTGCTGACGCCGATCCATCCAATTCTAGCGATCCGAACTCCATGAAGCGTGCGGCAACCTACGTCTCGTGGTATCCAGATGACGGTCACAAGATCGCAGTCGCATATTCAATGCTGCAGTTCCAATCTATGCCGGCGAACATGTCGTATGACTCTTACATCTGGGACGTGGAGAATCCCAACACGCCGGACCAGACCCTGACGCCACCATCACCGCTTGTCAGTCTGAAGTACAACCCGAAGGATCCTCACGTTCTCGTCGGTGGATGTTACAATGGGCTAGTCTGTAAGCTGTCCAACCTCACTGACGCAGCAGCCAAGAAGAATGACACGTACCAACCCGTGGAACCTTGTCAGCCTTTTGGGACACACGAAAAGGTGCCTTCCCTGTAGATACATCCGTGGTCGATAAAAGTCACAGAGATCCAGTCTACAATCTATCTTGGGTGCAGTCCAAATCAGGTTAGCTACCGAAAATTCCGAACGTACAATCCTTCTTTCTTTGACTCATCATCTTTGCAGGTTCCGAGCTGTTCACAGTATCGTCAGACGGTCAGGTGTTATGGTGGGACATCCGGAAAATGGCGGAGCCGACCGAGAGCATGATGCTTGACCCCGACAAGAATGGTCAGGTTGTAGGCGGGACGGTGATAGATTACGAGACAACCATGGTGCGTTCGTTCCGGCCCATGATCGACGGCAGGAAACTGACGCTCTCAAAAAATCGCCACAGCCAACAAAATACATGATCGGTGGAGAAAACGGATCGGTGTTCATGTGCAACAAGAAGGCGAAAAATCCCTCAGAGAAAATCACACATGTGTATCCAGGGCATCACGGCCCTGTCATGGCACTACAGGTTTGCCGAACATTCTTCATATACTATCATCGGAACGAAAGCTAAATCTTCGTGTACGTTTCTCAGCGCAACCCCTTCTTCCTCAAAAACTTTTTGACCGTCGGAGACTGGAAAGCACAGGTATGCCCGGGATGTAACGTACCCCGAAATGGGTTGAGGTTCTCAATTGTTCTTCACGACTTCCGTTACCAGATCTGGGCAGAGGACATCCGGTCTCCAATCATGTCGACTCGATATGCACCTTCATATCTCACAGACGCGTGCTGGAGTCCAACACGGCCTTCCGTCTTCTTCACCTCCAAGTTAGATGGAACAATCGACGTCTGGGACTACTTGTTCAAGCAGAACGACCCGACGCTGACCGTGCAGGTATCGTTTGTGTACTTCATCTCTCGCACTTCCCGCAGGGGACTGAGCGCCTTGTTACTGCAGGTTGGAAACTCCCCGATCCACTCCATAAAAGCACAGGAACACGGCAAACACATCGCCACAACAGCGAGAGACGGCTCCACGACCATCTTGGAGCTGTCGGACGGCCTCACCCGCCTGCAGAACAACGAAAAAACCATCTTTTCGCAGGTGAGCAAAGTAGATGACGACCGTTTCGTTCACAGAGTATGGATTTGACTCTGTTCGTTCATCAGATGCTGGAACGCGAAGCCAAACGCGAAAAGACGCTCGAAGCGTCCGCTCGGGAAAAGCGGTTGAAGGCTGCTCAAAAGCGGCCCAACTCTGCTGCAATGAAGCCCGCAGGACCCGCACTCGACGAGATAGTAAAGCAGGCCGACGACGACTTCTTTTCCTTTATCGACGACGGGAGCGGTACGGCGAGGGAGAATGCAGAGGCGAGGATGCGAGAGGAGTGACGGGCCACATAGGTCTCGTCACCATCCCTGTTCGCGCTCACATCATTCACCTATTCCTTTCACTTTCAACCGCCCGGTCTGCACTCCTTTCCACCTACTCTTTCTCTTTGCCTCTTTCCACCAACCCTGCTCCCTCCAGAGCTCACCCATCAACGTGCTCTCAGCCCGTTCTTTTTCCCATCGAGACTCGTAATGACCTTGTGATCGCAGATGTATGATGTGTAACCACGCCAAGCCTGTGGTTTAGAGTGTCCCAAGGAGAATTGCAGGTGTTCCAAAATGTGATTGTGGTGAGACGGTCCCCGAACTTCGCCGATAATTTCAACACTAATTGGGGGATTTGGGCTTGAAGAAGGCGCTTGCTGACCGGGACGCCGGAGCAGTAGACGTCTTACGCGGTTTGGTTGGCTGTGCGATGGGGTGCTTCCGCTTCGCGGTATTGGCGCGGTTCGCTAAGGAAGACGTGTTTTCGGCACGGAAGGTGTCATGCAGCGCGAGAGCAGTGTGCCAGTCCTGGTGCTCCGGGAGAGAAGAAGCTAGGATGCTCGCACCGCACTGATCGCACGCCAACATCTCCGGCAGTGGCTGAAATTCCGGGATAGGGGCGATTGGCTGGGATGACCTTTGAGCGCGGATGTTGTCGAGAGGTACTTCTGATATTGGAAGTTTCACTGGCACCTCCAGCAAGGGTTCGCTGAGTGTTCGGGTTTCCGGCGACGGCGCTGATGAGTCTCGAGGAGCAGAGGAAAAGAAAGCAGCGATGTTTGGATTGTTATTTGATTTGGCAGCTTTGACTTGGGATACAGACGCTCGGCCCACAAGGCTCGAAGCTTCGGTTGGCAGCTGAGTTACATCTGCAGCCGTGTCCGTATGGATGGACGCGGGAAAGAGTGGAGCAGGGGCATTTTCAGGCGCTGGACGGAAGAAGGATTCAATTGTTTTCGGTGCGGTCGGTGGCGGATGGAGTGGAAGGGGCTGCCGCCCTGGATCGTTCTTCGAGGGACTTGGCGTCGATATGCTCGGAACCACCGGACCTTTAGTGAAGAAAGACGAGATAGGCTGTATACCGGATTCGATGGTTTCAAAGGAGCTGACGCCTACGGCAATACGGTCTAATGGCCATCGAGGATTTTGAAGCAGAGTGAGACACCGATCTCGAACGCTATCTCGCGTGAAGCCGTGGAAAGGCGGAAGATCCGCGCGTTTCGAACGCTCTGAGCCTACGGCAGACGCGCCTCGCGCCACGGCCGTCTTCGTATGTAGGGTGAGCGTACGCGGCCAGCGCGCATGCGTTTTGTGGTCATTCATTAGTCGAGTGTACAGCTCGGTTGATAAAATTCCAAGCCAGTGGTTGAGCTGAGTAAATTGGGTGATGCCGGGACGGAGGGCCTTGCAGGCCATCATGGACTTTGGAATAGATGTTTCATTCACTAAAAAGTGAATAAAGCTTGGTTGAGAGTCGAAGGCCGTCAAACAATAATTTCATTCGCTCACCTTCGTCATGACAGATGCCGCGACAGATATTGTAGAGCCATGTCCCAGTACCTTCTCCGAACTTGGCCTGGAGAGCCTCAAGGGAGAAATGCCACAAATCGCCGGCATTTGGGACCCCAAGTGCTGCCTCCACCTCAGCCCCGAGCTTTCCACCCAGATTACGAATATTCGCCATCGGAAGCTCCCTCATGAGAGGCAACACCTCCGCCTGTCGAAGGACGGTCTTTCCCGGGTCACAAGTTCGCTGTCAGCGATCGACCTTACTAACCAAAACGAGGTATGTGCGTCCCCGCACCTGCTTGTCGGGCTTGTTCATGCCTGAACAGAGCTTGGCCAAAGTCTTGTTGTGTGCGATGCCCGTCGAGCAAGTATAGTGCAACTCCGCGAAAACAGCGGCCCGAATTTCACTGCTAAGATCGGCGGCAAGCCGCAGCTGTAAATCTCTGATAACACATAGAGTTTGCGTGAGTCCTTTAAATGTAACTGTAAGCGACCGCGAACCTACCGCCAGCCCGTCGACGTTCGAACCTGTTCGCCAACGAGAACCCCGGCCCCTTCCCAGTCTACCACAGGGTCTTCTGGATCCTCCTCGTCTTCCGAGGCGGCGTAAAGTGACAATATTCGAGAGTTGATGAGCTCCGTCATATCAAGAAAGGCCTCATCTGGAAGCAGCCATTTCAGCTCCCGGCCGGGATAAAATGTAGCAGATTGCCTTTACCGATCGAAGCCCGCTGATACTTTGGGCAAAAGCGTTCAAAGATTGCCATAATCTTCTCGCTAGCGCGCCTAAAGAAAATTCAGTCCAAGAAGGGTAAGGCAAAGGAGCAGCTGGTACCGGCAGAGTTTCTGCCACGCTACCGATAAGGATCGAGGGACACCTACAGCATGCGATTAGTCTCGTTGTAGTTGTGCCTAGCGTTCAGGCCGGGCTACCTTGTGAGTCTGATATGTGATACCCTCCGTGTGATATTGCGCCGTGTCGTCCCCATCAGCGTACGTTGCCACTGCAGAGTAAGAGAAGATCAGCAAACCTCACGGACGTCCTATGGTTCAACCGTCACCTACCGTGCACAAACTTGACCTCGGGGCATTTGACAAGCGCTTCCGCAACATTACAGTGTCTGACTGACGACCCACCCGGTCAGAACGCTTCCCACGTAGCGGCAAACCATTACCACTGGTCACCTTTTGATGCCTTTTGCTCGCGCTGCGTAGTTGACAGCAATGAGGCCAGACCACTGTTGCACACAGAGCGGAACGTCTTTGGGTATTCCAAGACGAACGTGTTCAACCTGCGCAAAAGGTCAGAGTCCTGAAAAGCTTCATCAAGGAGAGTTCGCAGAATGTCCATTACCTGGCAGTAAAATGCGTCCTGTTTGTAAACGGGCCAGAGAAAAGTCAGCGTTCTTCTCGACGCATTTGAATACACGTAGCAACATCGTACGAGATCAACATGAAGGATTACACGACTGTTCTTGAGTGCTTCGTCCATTGCCACACTTTGCGGCCCTTCCGTCTTGCCTCACGTGGTGGTTGTGAGGATTAGAGCAAGTGGCAAATGTGACTCCCGCATCGCTCTGTCCAGACCAACCGGACATGCAATAAGAAATGAAGTGTTACGGCCACGCCATCCAGACTGCGCGTCGCCGACGCGCCTGAAGCAAGCCCTGCGCAAAGAAGGAGGGTGCTGGGGGAGGCACCGAGACGAAAGCAAAGCGATGGTCCAAAGAAGTAAGTCTCGGCACCGAGTAATATGCAACGCTTCTTATGCTGACGTTGTTCCACTAAGTTGACAAGGAGCTCTTGCGGAAGCGTGCGGAGCATAACGACGGCGAGCTTTCCTCGCTTCGCGAAGTGACTCTCCATCAGTACGACATTGAGAAGATAGAGAACCTTGATGTCTATTGCCGCCATCTGGAAATACTCTTTTTGCAGAACAATCAAATTGCTAAGATCGGTGGGCCTCTCTTTCTTTTGCGCGTGGGGTACATCCGTGCTGACTACGACACATGCTTTCAGAAAATCTCAATAAGCTCAAGGAGCTGAAGTACTTGCAGCTAGCGCTGAATAACATAACAAAAATCGAGAACTTGGAAGGATGTGAAGCCTTGGAGAAGCTTGATCTTACCGTCAACTTCGTTGAGGACCCCTTGGACGTAGAGAGTTTGAAGGGAAACGAGGAACTGAAAGATTTGTAAGCGGTTGGTTTGCGTATCTGAGCTCTTAGTGCGATTCTTGAAAGCCTTAACTTGCTCCTGTTGCAGATATCTACTTGGCAACCCATGTGCCAAAAAAGAAGGTTACCGGGAGTATGTGATCACCGCATTGCCTCAATTAAAGGTCCGAAGATCCCGTCGAAAACTTAACACTTCGACGGATCCACTGATTCTGAGTTTTGTGTAGATGCTGGATGGTCGTGACATCACGCGAACAGAACGAATTGAGGCGGCGCAACTCTACGATGACATCCGGTTACGTTTTCTGCAGGATAAGGAAGCCTCCTCTGACCAGCTGGGTACCGGCGATGTTACAATCACCGACAACGGGCCGGACGTAGCCGAGGCTATTGGTGACGTTGAGTAAGACCATCTATGATGCGGCACGTCTTAAGAATCCATGGACTAATTCCAATCTCCTGGACAGTGCTGCAGCGAAGCGCCATAACTACCAAACTACCACGACTGCACATACACCCTCGGCACGCTTGTCAGCGGCCCGCGATCTCGCTCTCTTGAAAAACCCACCGGTAGAACCAAAACCGGCTCCGATACCAGCACCGCTGTTCACCGCGTCCGGTCGCCTCTTGCAAAAGAACCAGGGAAAGTGGACGTATAACTTCACCAGCTCCTCGAGCACCACGACCCTCCATGTGCACCTGTCGAAGTTCATCGATACCAGTCTTCTGGACGTCGAGGTCGAGCGCGACTGGATCCGCGTCACGGCGAAAGGCAAAGTACTTCAGCTCGTGCTAGAGGAGCCGGTACAAAGTGACGGGGTGATATGTGAGCGGAGCACGGTCTCTGGATGGCTGGCGGTGACAATGATCAAGGAAGACATAGTCGGCGACCTCGAAGATATCAGAAGGAAAGAGAAGCAAGAAGAAGAAAAGGCAGAACGAAAGAGACGAAGTGAGACAGAAAAAGAGCAAGCTCTAGTGCAAGCGGAGAGAAAAAGCAGAATGCAGGACTTGGAAAACTTTGTACCAACGGGAACGGTGAATGTGGGCACCATTGTGAAGGAAAATGAGATGAAGAAGAGGGTGAACGGAGATGGAGGGATCATGAACAGGGGCTTTATCGTAGCCTTGCCTGAAATTCCGCTAGGCTTTGAAGACGACCCGGACGTTCCCCCGCTTTGCTGAACTCAAGTTAGATATATTCAATGCGCCATAAATAAAGGGTGACGTCTAGCATGGAGCCGGAGGTTTGGCCGAGGCCTTCAACCCCGGCTTGGAGGAAGGTTTTGGCGGCACAGCGAGGGCGGGTGAGGCCTTCACCGCTACCTTTGAGGGAAGTTTCGGCGGCACAATGAGCGCGGGTTTGCTGACCGAGGAAGTCGCGGCCATTGGCTTCGCAGGTTTCGCAAGAGGACGTGCTGCGGTCGAACCCGTCCCTCCGACTTGTTTGGAAGGTGCAGCTGGTGCCGCAACCTTGCGAGCTGTAGGCTTCACGCCTGGCTTAGCTCCAGGTTTCGCCGTGGATGAAGTTGCCAGGGCCGCTTTTTTGAGAACCTCTGATTCATGTACCCAATCGACCCACCAAATCTGCTGTGCAATACCCGTGAGTGGAACCGTCGGGTCATCAGAAGGAAGGTAGCCGCTTTCGGCTTCGATAGCCGCCAGGAAGGATTGTTCTGCTTCATCCAGCTTTTTTACATTGGCGTTCACGTCGAACTGCTCTAACTGACTCGTTCCGAGAGCCGCCAGGAATCTTGCGTTCCTTGGCCGGCGGGCCACGAGTGCTTGGGCGGCCAGCTCGGCTGTTGTAGCATTCCGAGCCTGAGCCTCCTCAGTTGTGCCCAGAGTGGATGCAAACCGCCGCGCAAGTTGCAGCAATGAGCTCTCTATACTTGCTAATCTTTTTTGAGGACCATCCCCTGGGAGTAGCGGTAGGATCTTCAACAGCTCCGCTAGAGAGCAGCAGATGGCGCTGCCCAATTTGTTCGCCCGGACACTGCGTTTGGCGGACCTTCGTATTTCGTCCGGCACCCTGTCAAGTAGATCGAACAACACCGCAGCGGCTTTCGGTAATTGCTTGCTGAACCGATAACCGCGCACCAGAGCCAGGTGCATGTCAGGCGCAAGGGCTAAGATCGTCGGCGTAGTCGCTAATAGCGACTTGCTCTGTTCCACATGCAATCTCTGCTCTTCTACGAACTCTTCCAAGTATTGTAAGCCCTCCTTGCGTTCTTCCAAGTCACTTTCAGCTGAGCTTCTTTTTAGCAGACATAACCCCTGTTTGCGAATTGGCACCGTAAGTCGCTCATTCGCTTGAGAAACGCCCAATCGGTCTTACCGTGAGCGTCCGCGTTGGTTTCGATAGTGGCTTACATGCTTGGGCTATCCGAAGCAGGGGCAATGCTTCGGAGGATCGCCCACACTGCAAGAGGAGCCTGCCCAAGTGAAAGCTGAAAGAAGTCGTCAGCAATCTAAAAAGCTTTGGCAGTAAGTATTCCATCCGCTTACTTGGCTTCGAAGCTGACAGGATTTATTGTGAGAGCGGCTCGATACTTTTCCATATACTTCTCGATTTCTGCGTTCAGGACAAGATTTGGGCCCTTGCTCGAGTCCCAGCCTGCCACACCACTTGCGCCGGCCACTTTGCGCACAAACCAGGAATGAAGGCCCTGGACTTCAGCAGCCTGAAAATCCGGGATATTAGAGGAATGTATAGACAACTAAGAAATTTGAGCAGCGGGGGCGCCGGACCTTATCCGAGTTCCCATTTTCGAGCAGCCTGTGATATTCGCCTTCAAGGGCTCGGATTTTCCTCGCGTCACTTGATGACTTCGCAATCTCAAGCTGTTCGAGCAATCCGTCGACTTCATCGCTCATGAAACTCTCAGCAGCCGCAGTATTCTCGCTTGCCTCCAGGTTTTCGGCTCTCGACATCGCAGGAAGAGGAAATACCTCTGTTATGGCCGTGATTTCCTCCAAAACCAAGCCCAGGCGCAGATGCAGGTTCTCGTCCCAGGCAGTGGCTTTGGAAAGGTGAGATTCGCTATTGATGGAGATGGCTGCCGCATAAAGTGACGCCGCCTCGTTTAAGAGCGAGGCATCAGGACGAGCGGTGCTCTGACCCATCGTCTGCTCAGCGAGCTGATATGCCTTTTCCAGGGACTGCAGATAGGAAGAGATTTTCTCCTCTGCGGCTTTGGTGCAGCTCTCGACGCTGCCTAGCGATGCGCGTTTGTTCACAATTGCTTTCTCCCAAGACGCGGCTGGTTCAACCTTTGGCTCGCCTTTTTCCGGATGAAGAAGCGGACAGCCGATCGACGCATTATGGTACCCAGCGTCGGATGTTCGGACCCGAGCGCCACAGGCGCATGGATTCGTACAAGCTTCACGATGCTTTCCTCCTTCCAGATTATTAAGCGCAACGCCATACCGATAGCATTCCGTACAGTAGCCGGGCGAGAATTGACACCCTTTCAGATGGTCCGCCAGCTTTGTAATGTCCATGCTGGCTTGCATACAACCATACTTTGTGTAAGGACATGCAATCATAATCTTTTCCAGGCGTGCTTCCATGATCGGATCGGTTTCCAGGATGACGTTGTTCCCCCAAAGTGCTTCGGGACACAAAGGGCAGGCGGTAGTCGTACTTTTCACCCCGGCCTCTTCTGACTCCTGAGCGGTCGTCCTCAGGATGTCGTGACAAGTGAAGCAGAACTGGTGGTCACAGCTCGATGCTGTGCGCACATAACTTCGAGGTCGAAAAGTGTTGTTGCAGCATAAGGAGCATAGCATGTTGCTGTCGACGAGCTCGTCCATGAGCGGACGTACAGGAACGTGTGGTTTTTCTTTGCGTATTGTGACGCTGTATAACTGTGTGTTGGTCGCATCGCTCGAAGTGACTCGAATTTCGAGGAGCGTGTCACCAAGGAAGAGTCCGACCTTGTGAGCGACCAGCCGGGGGGATGAGATCACGACCTTGGCCTTGACGTCGAGAGAAGGTGCCAGGAACGTTAGATCGGAGGTGTCGAAATCTAGGTTGCCCGACCGAGAGCGGTTAGCCCCCAGGAACTAAGATCCGCATGCTGTTTCACAGACCTACTAGGAGATTGTAACGATACTCGGCTCGATGAAAGTCCGGAACCATCATTCCAGTCGAGAAAGAGAGCTCCTTGAGATGAGCATCGGCAGGGGATGGGCGTAGAATCGATATGATATAAGACGTGGTCGATTTGTCCATCGCTTCGACCCGAATCTCCACGTCGCTTTTCCCAACCGAGACAGCGACGTCTCCGGTGCTGTCCGCTCGAACGATTTGGCAGAACGCATCATTTTCGTTCGCCATGGGCTGGATTTGGAGAGAGGAAATGTCTGACCCTATGATGGCATCGTAGTGACGAATTGTTCTTGAAAATGGCGGGGAAAAGACTATAGGAGCTGCAATATCTCCTGGTGCACCCTTCCCAAATATATTCAAACTCTTGAGAGACGAGTCGTCCATGGCTAGTGTCTGGGAGTATATAAGGCAGATCAAGGCTTCCAGACCATGAGGAGAAAAAGGTTGAGACCTGAAATGTGCAAAGCGAAAACGCGTCCAGAAAGAACGCGTCTCGAATTCTCAAAGCTTTCATTTGAGCGTCGCGGCGACGCGGTTCAAACACGATACGTGTATATGTTTTCGTTACATCCAGTACCTCGCTTTGAAGAATGCTACCATGTCGGGCTGAAGCGGTTGCGGTGAGCCACCTGAGCCACAAGCTTCACGCGTAGGTGACTTACATCGTCGACCGATTTTCCATTGACCCCGGCGTAAAGTTGGATCAGCACCTTGTTCTCGCTGGCCTTGTCCAGAACTTCGATATACTTGCTCAAGATGGCAATTCCTCCTGCCCTTCCCTCCCTTACTAGGCTTTGGAGCAAGGCAGGATCCTTGAACCTTTTGAGCTTGATGTAAATTCTGTTTATCTCGCTGGCTATGAACAGGTCGTCATTTGAAGGGACGTCTGAGAAGGGAAATGCACCGTAAATCGCAGCGACCTCTTCCAGAGTACTGTAGCGCTCCAGAATCGCTGCTAGCTCGATGTAGGCGTCATGCTGGCGGGGTGAGATCGCGGCTGCCGAAAGGTAATGGGCGCTGATTTGCGCCAATAGGTTGCCGACGGTTTCTGGATACGGCGGTTTAAGGTCAAGGACAGTAAGGCGACGAGAGAGAACACGAGCGAGGCCGATGCGGGGTTCTGCAGTCGGGGTTTGCGAGTTGATGCGAGACAATAGTATTTCAGAGTCGGAAGAAGCTGGTAGAGGAGGTTCTTTTGACAATGGCGCCTTTGTGTTGCCGGATGCCGTCGTGCTAGAGTTTGACTTTGCTGCGACGACCTGCGCCGGCTTCGGTCTACCCGTAACCGTAGGTGCTCGGATCGCGGGGGACGCCTTCGCAGTTGTTTGTCCTAAAGTCATTGTCTTACGACGAAATGGGACGTGCTGGACTTGAGCGCTCGGCGGTGTACATGCGGGTAAGCAAAGTTCAGCCACACATCGACCGTATTCATCATCTTCGAGCCTTGACAATGCATTCGCATACTGTACTGCATATTGCACCCATCACACCTCCTATATATACATGTACAGGCAACTTCAAAACCCCTGCGCTGCTGCGCATGCCTGCCCCCTCAAGCGCCGTGAAACGCGTGCATCCGGGAAGATGAGGGACGTGTATACTTTATCCAGAGTGATCAGACCAGAGTCACGAGGTCAAAGGGCAAAAAATGAACCAGGCAAAAAGGCCTGACATGTGCGTGCTTTCCCCCGGCGGCGGGGACAACCATTTCCCCGGGGGATGTGTCTCGACAGGTTGCAGGCAGGATCACAGTCATCATCCCCCGGGTTGCGCGGGGGTTGCGCCCCTGATATATCCAGCGCCTTGAAGATCGCCATCGCCAATTCCCACGCAGAGAACTAAAGTCTCCTTGGAAGATACGATATTCAACACCCTTATACAACTGCTACAATGAGCGAACTACGATTCGATGATCGCGTTGTCATCGTCACGGGCGCAGGAGGAGGTACACCGTTTGAAAGGGTTTATGCCTTTCGCCTTAAACTCTGTTGCTCAGGTTGCTAACGGACGTCACTTGCGCTGTTCTCCCAGGTCTCGGAAAGGTACGCACCTACCAGGATCGACGCTTTCTGGGTCTTCGTGGTCGCTGACCCGGTCGCTTCGCTCTTTTCAGGCCTATGCCACATTCTTCGGTTCCCGAGGTGCCTCGGTTGTCGTCAACGACCTCGGCGCCAGCCGAACCGGCGATGAAGGTGGAAATCACCGTGTAAGCCATGTCTTTGGCCCTTCTTTCGCGCTGTCTATGTGCCCTAACGGCAGTTCTTGATGACTTAGGCCGCTGACGTCGTCGTTGACGAAATCAAAAAGGCAGGCGGAAAGGCCGTCGCTAACTACGACTCCGTCGAAGACGGTGACAAGATCGTCGAGACTGCCCTTGCGGCCTTCGGACGAGTTGATATTGTCATCAACAACGCTGGGTACGCGTGGCTGCCTGGATCAAAGTCTACGAAGCCTGGTCTGATCTGCTTTCGTAGAATTCTCCGCGACAAATCCTTTGCCCGAATGACCGACGCCGATTGGGATCTCATTCAAAGCGTTCACGTGCGTGGATCGTACAAGGTCGCTAAAGCCGCTTGGCCCCACATGCAGAAGCAGGGCTTTGGGCGGTGAGACAACCATCAAAGCGCCCGGAAGTATATCCTGACTCTAAGACATTCGACCTTACAGTATCATCAACACAGCCTCGGCTGCTGGTATCTACGGAAACTTCGGTCAGGCAAACTACGCGGCTGGTACGAAATATCTTGCTCTGGTCGAAGAAAAAGACTCTTGAGCTCACTTCTTGAACACAGCCAAGCTTGCCCTCTTTGGGTTCTCAAACACTCTTGCCCGCGAGGGCGAAAAGAAGAACGTGCGCTGCAACACCATTGCTCCTCTAGCGGCCTCTCGTATGACCGAAACGGTGATGCCCCCAGAGATGCTTGCCGCGTTGAAGCCCGAATTTGTTGTTCCTCTCGTTGCCTACCTCGTGCACGAGACCACCGAAGAGACCGGTTCCATTTTCGAGGTTGGCGCTGGATTCATCGCCAAGCTTCGATGGGAGCGGTCGCGAGGAGCGGTCTTCAAGGCTGACTCCAGCTTCACGCCCGCGTCTGTCGGCGCGAAGTGGGAGCAGATCACCAACTTCGACAAGCCCGAGTACCCCACGTCGATCATGGACACCAACTGGGTTGGTCTCCTCGAAGAGGCGAAGGCTTTGCAGACCAACCCAAACCCGGGAGAGCTTCGATTCGATGGTAAGGTTGCTGTGATCACCGGAGCTGGAAACGGTCTCGGACGCGCACATGCTTTGCTCTTTGGAAAGGTATGGTCCACCAGTCCTCACTGAGAAATATTTGGTATACTCATATCAAGAATCCAGCTTGGTGCATCGGTGGTTGTGAACGATCTTGGAACTGGAACCAAGGGCGAGGGTGGTGAACAATCCGCAGCCGACAAGGTTGTCGACGAAATTATTGCCGCCGGCGGAAAGGCGGTGGCCAACCATGATTCTGTTGAGGATGGTGACAAGGTTGTGCAGACTGCCATCGATGCATTTGGCCGTGTGGACATCATTGTAAACAACGCCGGGTAAGTGGCGAGTACATTGGCTCCAAGAGTTGTAGCGCAAGCAATTGACAGAATGTCTGCGTTTAGTATTCTCCGCGACAAATCTTTCACCCGCATGACGGATAACGACTGGTAGGAGATACAACTTTGCTTGCATACGCAAGAATTCCTCTAATCTCGTTGCCGATAGGGACCTTGTCCAGCGCGTGCACTTGCGTGGTACTTACAAAGTTGCGAAGGCCGCGTGGCCTCACATGCTTAAGCAGAAGTATGGCCGTATCATCAACACCACATCGGCCGTTGGTCTTTACGGAAACTTCGGCCAGGCAAACTACAGTGCGGCGAAGGCCGGCATAGTAGCGTTCAGCAACACCCTTGCTCTTGAGGGAGCGCGCGCAAACATCAACGTTAACACAATCGCCCCGAATGCCGGTACCCGTATGACTGCCACAGTCATGCCCCCAGAGATGGTTGAGGCACTCAAGCCTGACTACGTGGCGCCTCTCGTCGCTTACCTCGGCCATGATAGCACGACAGAGACCGGTGGCATCTTCGAGGTCGGCTCCGGATGGACGGCAAAGGTCCGCTGGCAGAGGACCGGGGGCGTAGGTTTCCCTGTCAACAAGACCCTCCTTCCTGAGCACATCGCCGCCAAGTGGGCCGAGATCACAAACTTTGAAGACGGCCGCGCCACGTACCCCACCAGCACCCAGGATTCCTTCGCAGCCGTGCAGGCCAACTTCGATAATGTTTCCAGCGATGTCGCTCCGGCTGCGCAAAAGCACGGTGCAGCGGAAACCAAGGCGACGCCTCCTGCTGCTGCCGCCGCCAAGGCCAGTGGTGACGTTGCTGTTCCTGGGTTTGCTGCCTCCAAGGTCTTCACTCAGATTGCGGCAGGCTGGAATGCGGCGCCGGCTGCTGGCAAGTCTGCGCAGATCAAGAAGGTATGGTCCATGAGAAGATTCGGTTCCCTGTAATAAAAGAGCTCAACCATGTTTTCCTTAGATCAAGTCGGTCTTTGCTTTCGAGATCACAAACTCCGAGGGAAAGAAGCAGGCTTGGTTCGTCGACCTGAAGAACGGTGAAGGAGCCGTCGGCGCTGGCGCTCCTCCTTCGGGCAAGGCGGACATGACGGTCATTGTGGGCGACAAGGAGTTCATCGAACTCGCTTCCGGCAAGCTGAAGCCCCAAAAGGCGTTCATGGCTGGCAAGATCAAGATCAAGGGAAACATGTCCTTGGCCACGTAAGTTTACGCGCGAAGAACTGGTTGTGATCCCTTTGAAGGATGCATTGCTCATCATCTGAATCGTAACAGCAAGATTGACGCCGTGCTCAAGCTCGCTGCTCCAAACGCCAAGCTATAGAAAACTTCTCCGTTCTTTCTCATTTTCATTCAATCCCTTTTGTAATCTAATCCTACAAGGGATAAACTGGTGCCGGGTGCTGCTTGTTGTTCGGTTTCTCCAATGCAGCAACCCTCTAGGCTACGCTGCATAACGTAGATACCGCCCGCATGCCGGATGAGCTGACGTTGAGTGCAACTGCAGTACGTATGTGATGGACGGAAAACTGAGAGAGTTTCTACTATCGTATATTGTGCAGCACGCTCCCGGCCACTGATCTCCTGCTAAAGAATACTAAGGGTGCTGCAGATGCTAGACTTTTTCTGCGACGCACTTCTGGCCTAATAATTTGTTCGTGTTTCTCTCGGCTGAATCCGAACGGCACTTTTGCTTTGGAAGAAATGAGTCAATAACAGGTGAGGGCGTCCTGAAAGCGTGTGGCTTACGATATTGTTGCAAAGGTGCGACTCTGGGAGACTGAGGAAAAATCGGGAGTATGGGAAGAAAGTCGATCGTCAGTCAGCTCACGGAACGGGACGTACTCGCTTTCTGAGTGAAGGGGTAAGCTCACCGATGCTTGGAGCAAAACTTGCTCCCGCAGTAACGACAATCGCCGACGATTTTCACGGCTCTGTCTCCACATCCTTCTTTGGTGCACCGGGGAGCGTTGGACTTTGGCTTGGAGCTGGGCGTTCCGGGAGCCGAGGAGGAGGCGGAACCGGGTGCGCTGGCGGGAGCAGAGGATGGGTTGCTGTTGTCTGCCATGCTGGAAGTTCGACGAGAGTTGGGACTAGACTTTTCTGTGAGGGAGAGACCTGAGGGCGAATGGACGAGAGGCGTTGCACTGTCATGGCTATTGCTGACCTAATCCATTTTTCAGGAAGTGACTTATGATTCTCTGCCGCAGCCAAATGGCGCCGATTCTGCGTACTTGACGGGACATGCTCAAATATGGGGGAGTGCTTCGAAGAGAGGCACCATGCGAATATTGGATTGCTGATTTCAAAATCACCACCGCCCTGGAAACCGTCCTCGCCGCACGTTCATGTACCAATATGCTGCTCCTGCTACTGCTCCTCCGACGTGACCCGCCGTATCAGTCCGTCCCGACGTTCCAGTCCAGGAACGATAAGCGTCATAAAGCACGAAGCCACCGATCGCGCCGATCGCTGGGACCGGAACAATTCCCATGATGTAGATCATCGACGTCGGATACGTCAGAGCGTACACTAGCGTGGTGCCCGTCACCGATCCGCTTGCACCGAGAGACGTGGTCTTTTTGCGCACAGTCCTTCCAAAGCGGTCTTGATAGGTCGACATGGATTGATGGATCAGGGACGCGACCGAACTCGTGAGTCCGGCCCCCAAATACAGCAGCAAAAAGTTTCGATTCCCGACGATGTCCATCACCACGGGCCCGAACGAATAAAGAACGAACATATTCGCCAGGATATCTAGACGTTGTTGTCCATTAGCAAGTTCTGCAAGGCGGGCGGGTCGTAAGTTTAGCACTCACGGAAAAGCTCATTGTGGCTGAACGAGGCGGTCAGCAATGTCCACCATCTGTTGGCACCAAACACGTTGTCATAGTTCAAGAGAAAGTTGTTGCTGACAAATCGGAGTAGAGCCCCATCGCCATATGATTTGGCATTCCCGATCGCATACTGCCATAAAAGGAATACTATGCGTATCCGTGAGTCAACTCAACGAGCAGATGAAGACGCACTGAAACCGTCTGCGAGGGTCTGTACCTCCCACGTTGGCTCCAATGAGACCATAAAGAATCCTGTTCTTTGTCCAAGGGTCACGGTAGTAGCCACCGCGAGACCCGGTGCCCTGCAACCAGTTGGTCCGAATCGCGCGATTTTGGGCAAGATTGACGCCTAGTTTCGGTGGTGACCGAGGCAATTGTGAGAGCAGCAAGGCCCTTGATCGAAACGAGGCTAGGGTGAACGACGTATTGGAACGCAGGCCATGAAAGGAACGAAAAGCGATGTAGCTCTGAGGAAGTCCGCGTTGGAATGACGGGCGTGTCGGAAGGCGAAACAGGATGTATGGTCGGACTTTGCAGGTCGAGAAGCCCCGCCCAGAACCCCTGCTCGCTTGAATTCCGGCGTTAAGAACTGGGAGCTGCATGCAAGCCGAGATACGTGGGGCGAGTACAGCCCTAGGGAAGGTCATTTTGCCGCTGTAGATGTTCTCTTCGCGGTTCTTGAATCGGTCCGAGAGTCATCGTCATTTGCAGGAGACGATGGATCATGGAGTACTGCGCCACACAAGTCCCGTTCCCTGTCCTTGCCCCACGTTCTTCCCCACCCACCTTTTCCCACCTCCTTCGAGCGTCTCCTGAACGTGCTTTGCTCACGACATCGCCCAGGATGTAGCATGCAAAGTACATCCTCTTGTAACTCTCTCTCTCTCTCTCTCTCTCTCTCTCTCTCGCTGTCTCTCTAGTTGTTCTTTATATCTATCGCTTCTCTCTTCTCTCTCTGTCTCGTCCCGCACTGTTTCTTTACATCTCTTCTTCTGACCGCTTCAACCCGATTCCTTCCCGAAAATCTCTTCGCCATCCTATTTACTTTCCCGACTCTAAACCTCACCAAGCATGTTCTCCGCTGTGAGAAACAGGGACCTCTCAACCCTTCGCTCGCTATTGCAGCAATCGGAATCCTCAGTTACAACATCGTCGAATGCCCCGCGACATGGATCCGCCAGCGGCAGTGGCAGTCTCGGGAAGCACAACGGAGCATTTCTCAGCAAGCACCGCTCATCGTCGACACTCATCGTCGACCCCAATGGACGCGACGCAGAGGGAGCCTGTCCGCTTCATGTAGCCATCGCACTTGGTCAAGAAGAGGTCATCCTGGCACTGCTTCAATGTTCGAAGGTCAATCCGAATCTGCAGGACGTCGAGTCCGGATACACTCCATTGCACAAGGCTGTGTACGATGGCAACCTGCGACTGGCTCTTCAAATCATTCGTGTGCGCAGCGACTGCGACCTGAGTTTGCGGGATAGAGAAGGGAATACTTGCTTGGACTTGCTGATGTCGACCATGGCTGTCGCCGATGCTACCTCGCCTCAGCGGCGGAAGAATAAGGAGGCCGAGTCCGACGACGAGAGCGTCGCTGACGAGACGGATAGGCGGCAAGATAGGGGGCAAACGACCGAGATCTTAGATCCGGCCACTTCTCTATGGACGTGGGGTGCAAACAGTAAGTTTACTCTTCCGTTCCGAAAGGCCCCGACGCGAACCTACCAAATGCTTACGCATTCGATCGTACTTAGCGAATTACATTTTGGGCCACGCCAATTCCGACGATCGAGCGTACCCGGAGCAGGTCGACATTACTGCAACTTACAAAAAGCGACATGCGTACGTCACGGCCACCACTTTTTCATCTCACGAACCGCTGTTGCAAAGCGTCGTGCTGTCGAAGTATCATAGTGCGATCGTCACATCCAAGCAGCTATTCGCCAACGGCTTTGGAGCTGGAGGCAGACTCGGTCTGGGAAATGAAGAAACGGTGCTTCGACCTACCGCTGTGTCAGGGATTACTGGCGAGGTTGCAGACTTGGCATTGGGCCCTGAACATACGATAGCTGTTACCCGCAACGGCGAAGTATACACGTGGGGGAGCAACAAGTACGGTCAGCTAGGCTATCTCACTGAGGGAATTGGGCAGAATCCTTGCGAGCTGGCACCGCGTGAAGTCGGAGGTGTCATCAAGAAGATACGGATCATGGGAGTTGCAGCATCACGGCACCATTCAGCGGCATTCTCGGACACTGGAGCGATCTACACGTGGGGATTGAGCGTCGGTCAGCTCGGATATCCGCAACCACTGAACACCAGCCATGCTCATCCAAAGAAGATCACGGATTTCCCGCAACAACCGTTGCTTCAGCTCAGTGCAACGAAAAACGCCACGGCGGTCCTCACCTGTTCGCACGATGTTTTCGTGTTTGCAGAATCCAAATTTTCGCGCGTTACCTTCGCCTTCCAACAGTTCCCAAAGGAAATCCGCGTGCATCATCCTCGAGGCCACGCCGCTGCACCCGTGATCACGAAGATCGTGTCGGGGAACCATCAATTCGCCGCTTTGGCGTCATCAGGCGACGTTTTTGTCTGGAGTCCGCCTGAAGCTCAATTCCAGGAAACCTGGCAGCAGCAGGCCTTCCCGCAGAAAAAGCCAAAGAAGGTCTGGAGCGTCAGAAAAAAACATCTCGCCGCCCGTGATGTTGCCATAGGAATCGACTCCAGTCTCATCATCCGGACGGATAACGGTCATGTTTACGTAGGATTGCGACGGAAGCAAACGAAGCAGAAGGTCATTCAATCCATGGATTCCGATGCAAGCCAGCAGACAGTGTACTTCAAGTATCACAAAATTCCTTTCCTACAGCATGCAGAAAAGGTGGCCGCGAGTGCATCGGGTGGATTTGCCGTTACGAGGCTCGACAAAAGGCCTCCGGCCGTCCACGTGCCGTCGTGTACTCTTCGTGACCACTTAAGGACAGTGCTCAGTCGGACGCGGGAAGGGGATAAGGGTATCTCTGAAGATGCAGCAAGTGCTGCGGCGGATGTAATGTTCACCACGCGCGACAATCAGCAGGTCCGAGCGCATCGTGCAATTCTCGCGTGCCGGTCGAGTGCTTTCCGGCGGGTATTCGCAGATCCAGCGACCAGCACGCTACCCAGCCTGACTGTTCGTCTGGAAAATGCAACATGGGAAGTCGATTGCCCACAGTGGCACTCTCGGACCTTGAATCTGGTGTTAGATTTTATCTATACCGGAGGATATCAGCGGGGATGGGACGCTTCCGTGCACCTGCGGCACTCGCCAGCCAAGCCTCAAAAGCTTTCCAAAGCGGCTCGCAGGCGAAGTAGCGTTTTGACCTTGGCCCCACCTTTGGCGCCTGATGAAGACGAGCTGTCGCCCTCGGATTTGTATCGAGAGTTCTCGGATTTCGTCCAGACGGCTGAACTCGGAGACGCGGAGACAACTGGTTCCGGTGATATTCTTCTGCATGCACAGATTCTTGCATTGAACCGTAGCTTGGACGTATGCCCTCCCGATACCGCTATCCGTGGCTCGGACGGCGACGTTCTTGCACATCAGGTGATCCTTACAGGTCGCTGCGCCTTTTTCGCCGCCACAATGGACACGAGATGGTCTGCACAGGGGAATGGCACTACGCTTCGTGATGACGGTCCACGTGTCGTTTTACTGCCGCACGTCCGTTGCGAGGTTCTTCACGTCGTTCTCGGCTACATTTACGGGAAATTTGGAGATGCGATATTCGCAGAGTGCCAGAAACCGACAGTCCCTGAATTCGTTGCTTTTGTTACGGAGGTTCTTGCTTGTGCAGATGAACTGATGTTGGAGGGCCTCAAGAAGGCCTGTGAGTCAGTGACAATGCGCAGTCTATGTGTCGGCAATGCAGTCGACACACTCGTAGTAGCCGACTGGTACGGCTGCGTTGAACTGAAGGACCGCTGCTTGGACTTTATTTGCTGGAACCTGGAGACCATGGTTGAAAACAGGGCTCTCGAAAGTCTCCTGGACGCAGTCGACGACGAAGAGGCCGGCGAGGAAGGAAGCGGCAATGGGCTTTTGCAAGATTTGGAGGACCGAGTACGTGCTCTGCAAGGGAAGAAGTTGCCGTACACTCGCGGATCAGAGAGTCCGTACGCACGGGCCAAAGACGCTGTTGTCAAACAGGAAGAAGAGCGAAAGCTGCGGCGACGTCGCGATTACGAGCTTCGAAGGGCCAGCGCCCCGAGCCCCGCGGTCTCATCGGACTCCTCTTGTGTGGTTCCCGTCTCAGCTGCCGCTGACCAGGGCGATGAACTTTTTGTGATGGAACTGGGCGAGCACTTGGACGCCCCGATATCGGAGACTGCTGGTTCGTCTTCCGAGACAGGAAGACCCTCATCATCCACCCCAACACCGCGAAAGAAAGGACGCGCTTGGACCAAGTTAGATGTGCACCAGCCTCCGGTATCCCCATCTCCGCCTCCTGTGACGCCGACACAGAACAAGTCATGGGCTCCTGTGCCCGTATTACAGCAAAGTGCTAAAAAGATATCTTTGAAAGACATCATGGCCGAATCGACGCCGGTCCCGCTGACAATACGGTCTTTGCCACCAGCCGCGCCCGTTATAATACCGTCCCCTCCCGCATCATCTTCCCCTTCTCCACCACCTGTAACGCCTTCGAAACTTAACGGTAGAGACCGCCCGCCGCTTCCGAAGAGCAGCACGCCGAGGACCCCAACGTCCAACAAGGCGGTGCCTTCTCGAAACACTGTCTCACGGGATCCGACCTCTGCACGCCCTTTCGCTGCCACTCGCAAGGATCAACAGCGGCCCGGCCCAGGAAGTGTTTCGACGCCGCGCATCGTTATACAACCGTCGGCGCAGTTTCCGCAATCTTTCGTGACACAAGCGTCATCCGCTAAGGTCGCGCCGCCAATCAGTTCACCCGCTAAAATGTCGCAGAAGGAGCGACGGCGTTTGGCCGCCACAGCAGCAGCCGCTGTCGCCAGTTGCGGGCCGCCACCTCAAGCGTCTCCCACCCCCTCTTCTCCTTGGGCCAAACCTGTAGCGCCGGCAAATTCCAATCACCCGCCTCCTGCTCTCCGGGAGATCATCACTCACCAGCACACGCACGACCTCCAGGAACAGCAACGCCAGCAGAGGTCGTTCGCTTCCATCCAGGAACAGCAGACGGCCGAGACGCGGGCCCGAACCCGCATGATGCGGAAGCCTCTCGAGCGGATCCAGGTCGAAGAACGAGCAATCAAGCAACTGCTCGAGTTTTATCAAGGCACCAGCGTCGTCGATAGCGGCGAGTGGATATCAGTCGATCGTCAAGAGGTGGAGAAGTGACGGTCCTGTGACTCTCCTCTCGGTCTCCCTTCTTTTCCTTCATCTGCAATACATTAGACAGGCAAAATGTGCGAGGAGAAGGCTGTCTGAATAATCCCTGCAGGAAGACGGTGGTTAGTGCGGTGTTGATGAGGTTCCGGGAGAAGGAGGATAAGGGAATGGCGACAGATGCCGTATTCATCAAGAGCTGAGTCACCCAACAGTCAACAAACTGCTCGAAGCCTGCCCCAGTGGATTCGATCTATGTGCCTCCGTGGATACCAAGTTCAGCACGCTGGTAGTGGATATGTGCTTGCAAGGCAAGGCGGAGGTGCTCCGAGTTCCAGAGCAGTGGAGGAGGGTCTAAGAGGAGGGGTTTCGATGACTGCTTCGGCTAACAAACCTTTCTTCGCTCAAGAAGTTCATAAGGAATGCAAAGCGTAAAAACGTCCGCAGCTCCCGACAGCTGGACGTCCTTGAGGCCTTGGAAGTTGATCTACAGCTGTCACTTAGCAAAATACGTGGCAGTTATCTACTTCTATCTAATGCTTGCAGTTGGTTTCGCCTTTGGCGCTCACGGCGTCGGGTCAGCTCGCTCGACTTTCGATAGCCGCTCACACCTTTGAGACAGAGCTGAAGGTTGCGAGACCTTGCGACGTTTCCACAGTTTCACACCCCACATGGGAAATGGAAGCACTTCATCTTTCCTACTAGGATACGGGTAGTTCCATCGAAGCCTTTCAACTGTTGCTGCTCCTGCTACTCCTACTGCTCATCATCATACTAGCTCCACTTGTTGACCCTGCGACGATGTCCTCCCCCGCAGTCAACCGGCTTTCCGTATAGAAGTTCTCCGCGCCTCCCAAAGAGAAGAACTGTTGGACCTAAGCGACCCACAGCCGTTCTCTCCGCTGAAGCCCGCCTCGGAACAAAGCTCATCCGCCTCGGAAACAAGCTCATCCGCCTCGGAAACAAGTTCATCGGGTCCAGGGACGCCTCTGCCAACCGAAAGTCTGGGAAACTGCGAGGCGGGGGAGCTACAGACCGTTTTTCGTCCCGGAGAACCACCGGGCCATTCTGACTTCGACGACGGCGACCTCAGTGAGCCTGACGACGATGAAGAGATCTGGAGACCCACCGGACCGAACCCCATGCGCATGGTCGGCTTTGGCATGCCTCCCGAGGACTTCAGACGTAACCTCGCCAAGGGGCTAGGTCTCGTAGATTCAGCCGATAGCGAGGAGCAGGAGAAGCTGCGACTCGTCCGCAAGAAGCTCGCCAAAAGGAAGCAGAAAAAGGAGTCCAAGAGTAGGAAGAGGCAGAAGAAGGCAGCAATGGAAAGAATGGAGAAGGAAGCAGGTGATGAAGAAGAGGATGATGATGAGGGTGTTCAGAATGACGAGTAGAAGTGCGCAAAGTAGCAGTTGGTCCTGCGTCAATGGAGCAGTCGAACGTGGCCGTCAACGTCCGCGTATAACATGTCCGATCGTCGGCCGCAAATTCAAAGCGCACGCAGAGGCCGTCGTCCGAGAAGCTTCGAAACGATGTGAAAATCTGCCTACAGCACAGTCAGGCTGCGTATAAACGTCGGTGACACCCTGTCATTGAAAGGATGCCGGTAAATCAAACATTACTGTGGAGCCATTCCTCAGCGCCAAATGCTGGAGTGAACGTCGCGATGTGGTTATCGAATCGACTGCACAGTTTCTTGTAGACGTCTTGGAACCAGTCAAGTCTGACCACGAGCAGCTGCAGCCATGTGCTTTGCAGGTGTCCAGACGTCAGCTTTGCGTTTGCGATAGCGATTCGGTCTATAGCACGCAATATGTCCGATAAAAGGCCACAGTGGTCCGAATAACTTTCGAGCCGAAGAAAAAGTCGCTCGCGTGATTCGGAGGTAAGTGATTCGGAGGGGAGCAGGATGCTGACGATGATCTCCAGAAGCCGCTGAAAGTTGCCACAGTTGTCATTGCGCTTCGAGCAAAGGGAAGGAATGTAGGTGATGCCATCCCACAGCCCGGTCGGCTTCGATTTCATACAGATGCCCTGGGATCATGTGCCGCGAATTGCTGCTGCGATTTGCTGCTGCGATTTGCTGCTAAAATCGGCTCATGCGCTACGCGGCTGTTCCATACATACATCGCATCGGCTGCTGGAACGTCCATGGCGATAAATAGTCAGGCTAGATGACGACTACGCTTCGATGTTGTCGGGAAATAAATAATCAGTCCAAGAGGTCGATGACCCTATGAAGAACGTTTTCAGGTGTGTTGAGCGACAACGAAAGAGGCCTCAGTGTGGACTGTCCCCCCTTGGGATGGTTGACGATTTTTCGGGAAGGGTGCCGAACGCGTGCGGGCCGGGCTTGCGTAAGCCGCTGGAACGCGTCGGGTCATACGGACGAGCCACGTTTGTCACGCCGGCAGTGCCTCTATGCGACCGGAGACAACTTTCCTTACCCGCGCACTGCCCACGTCAGCACTAACGCATCTTATATTCACTTACGATCGCACGCTTGCCCTCTTTCTCGCAGGGTATACCTGTGTCAAAATGTCTGTTGCAACTGCCACCCCTCTGCGCAACATCTCAGCTCCGATGGTGAACACAAGCATGCCGCCGCCTCCGCAATCACCGCAGCGCAGAAGCACATCCTCTGCGAACCCTCCCACCAACACCAATGCCGCCTCGTCCAGCGCTCCCGCTGGAGGCGCTACGGCACCAGCAGTGCAGCAAACTGGATATACGATCGCCCAAATTTTTCAGTTCAGCGCATGGAGAACTCGAGACAATGAGGTCCCTCCGAGACTCAACGAGACGCAACCTCTGAGCATGTTCTGGCACGCCGGTGAGTACGCTCCAAGGTGGGATATGTGAACGCCTTGTTGTTAGGAGACTAACGAGGTCAACGTTCCATCGCAGACAAGCACCTGGCACGGATGGTGGAGTCCCTTCAGCAGGTCCGTGATACCGAATGTGATAAATTCAAACGACGAAACGAAAGGGTGCATCGAGCGCAGCGTCTTCTCCTCGAGACAATCTTTCTGATCTATTCGGAGATGGACGAGAGCCTGAAGGCCTCGCGGTCCTATCGCCGACAGCTCCCCGCCGAGGATCAGCGCGAGCTCGAAGGTGGGTTCAGCGAGAACATTCTGTTCGCAGCCCAGGCTCTCTCCCGCGGTTTCCGTATCCGGGGGATAGAGGATTATACTGCCGAGCTATATGAGCCGGCCAGGCAGCTTCATGCCGCGGTCGAGGCGCTGAGGTTGGCGTTCTCGACGAGGGCCTTGTCATGTTCGTCTCCCCCTTACCCGGACATGTACCCGGTACTGAGAGACTTCGATCGCGCCTGGACGGCATTCGAGCAGAAGATCTGCTTTTGCTACTTTTCGGTCACCTGCAGCGCTCGACCGGGTCGGTCCGACGAGCTCGACATGTTCCAGGTAGGACAAAGTTCCTTTCTGTCCAAACTGCAGACCCTGACTCACAAATCTGCCAATCCCATAGGTTCTTATGAGCGAGACGCTGATCCGCGCAGTAAATCACGGCTACATCACGTGGAGCCAGGTCTACAACTTTGACCCACTGGTCATGTTCGCGGTTCCACGACTCTGCATTGTGGCCGCCCTTCATCACATGCCGGACTGCGTCAACATCACCGACGCCGAGAAGGGCTTGAGGTGGTTCCGCCCGAAAGCCCAACTGCTGACTCGACTGCAAAAGGATTTGAACGGAATCGGGAAACGAAACCTCGAGGCTCTCGAAAGGTTGCTGGTGGATACCGACGGCGGGGCAACGGGGACCTCTTCGGATGCGATAGCTTTCGGGCTCTGCGTGACCGACGTGGATGTCGAGTCGACGGCCGGAGTGGCCCCAGCGGCGGACCACGATCCACCGGGGATTCTGTCGGCCGACGCCTCGCAAGTTACCCTCGACGGCGTTCCCGATGCTCTGGCCGCCATCATATTCAGTCCATCCTCTGGTGGCGACCCATGTTCTTCTGATTCAAAACAGTTCACAGCGGTCGGCTCTCTCGAGGTGACTCCGCTGAGGAAACCGCCGACGCTGCGTGACCTGTTTCGTGACGTTTGCAGCGTGGCGGACGACCTGCAGAGCGGTCCACAAGCACGGGAGTTTGTCGGTGTGCTTCACAAGGTGTTTTCCATGCACAAGGAGGAGACGGAAGGAAGCAGCAAAAGCGCTGACGCGTCACCGTCGCGAGCGTCATGACAGTGACTTCTGGAGCACGCTAATCATGGTAGCGACGTGGAGCTTTTGATGCGCTGTTTTGATCACTCCGCAAGAACAACTGTAGCAGACATCGGCCACCAGCCTAATTCCCTGTTTTTTTTTGGGTTTGAGTAATATATCATTGGTTTTGGGGACATACGACGGTGTCCCAACGGCTAGATAATGGCGCTACTTGTTCGAACGTGTATATGGGCAGTAGAAGTCTTTGCAGAACTAGTAAAGATGCATAACAAAATGCGATCTGTCCGATATCAAGCGTGAATGCTGTGTGATCAGGTAGCCTGGAGACTTCCTGTGACCTGCCATCGTGCCTGTTAGGAGAGCGACGTGGATAGGACCTGCGTTGACGCCGTCATTGCTCCGCCGCGTCTGGCCTATACACCCGCGGGGTGTCGTCGCCGCTTCCCCCTGCATCAGGTGCGCGGCGTCTCCCAAGATGTACGGAAAGGTTCCGGCGTGACCGAGACGCTGCTCCCGGTCCACGCGAAGGCTTGCTCGGGTCGAGCAACCATTCATTCCTCCTTGGGTTTGGCCGTGACCTTTTCCCAAAAGTCGTCGTTGGCGGTGGCTCGCTGAGCCTCCTCTTCGTCGAGCTTTTTCCGCAGGTGATCCGTCTGTAGGTCTTTGACTCGCAGCAGGCTAAAGTGAAGGACCTATAGGCGTGTGAAGAAGTTGACCGTGAGTATGGCGCGAACGTTTTCAAGATCGTTGCGTGCTTCCGAAGCCAGACGGACCCAGCTGGCAAGACAATCGTCGTCGAAGGCTTCCTTGAACTTTTTGCAAGCAAAGAGCCGCTTCCTTTCGGCCTTGGGCAGGTTGGGGTCGGTCTCTGCAACGACGGTCAGACGCTTTGGGTCGATCGCAATGACCTCCTTGTGCGTTTGCGGGGCGAGTCCTTGCAGGTAAAGGTTGTTTGCATCGAGACATGCAAAATAGGCGTCCCGCGCCTTCCAGCACTTGGAGCGATCTGATCTCGTGGGCGGCAACGAACCGAGCTTTGGAACTTGGGCAACCATGATTGGCTGTGATAGTAGCGTTTGCTGGCGACCATGCTCAAGTTCCCAGAACCGGTAGTATGCAGGTTGCGCAAGGTGACTCACGTCGAGAATTCTTTTTGTTTTTCGCCGTTCGTACATGAATCCGTTCGTACATTCTCTCTAGCCCCAACGAACTCCACATTCTCTCTAGCTCCATCCCAGAGCACAGTTCTGCATTACTGACCATATCCAGCCTCTACGTTACGATCTACGTTACGATCTACGTTACGATCTACGTTCCGATACGTACCAGAAACTCACAGTTCTGTCAG
>JADGJA010000251.1:0-27610 GCA_027596035.1 Thoreauomyces humboldtii
TCCCCTACACGTACCGTGGCCCTGCCGGGTGCTTGGTTCAACTCCAACACCTTGGCTTCATCTAGCCCATTCTACAGTCGTGCTCGACCGTCCGGTTCTCGTGGAGCTCGGGGTTCTCTGTCCCAATGCTCACGGTCACGGCGCTCTCGGTCCCGGCGTTCCAGGTGCTGGCGCTCCCGGTCCTGGCGTTCCTGACGCTTCCGGTCGCGCTCCTGGTCCAAGCGCTCCCGGTCCCGGCGCTCCTGATAGATCCTCCAGGGAGGGGTGCCGCGTCCGCTCATGATGCTGTTACTGATGCTGAAGTTCTGTTTCGTTAGAAGGCAGTGCTACCATGTCGAATGGGCTAGATGAAGCCAAGGTGTTGGAGTTGAATCAAGCACCCGGCAGGGCCACGGTACGTTGACTCGCGCCACAAAACTGGAGCTTGAATTTGCTAAAAATTCTGCAACCCACGAGAGTTGAACTCGAGGCATTGCGATGCTTGGCGGCTGTTTTGCCACTGGACTAACATTCAAATCGGAATGTTAACAAGTAAGCTTCGTGATAACCGCACGCATGCAGATTCAAGGCATTGCCTTGTGTCTCAAATCGTAGAACATTTCATCTCGGAAACACTATAGGCCACAGGACTTGGGCATTTGTCTCAACTCAGGAAGTCTGGTTTTGTCCTGTCAGGACATGTAGGGAACCTCCTGTGAAAACTTTTGGTTCCATGGAGCCTGGCTAACTCTTGTCAAATTGGCATCCGTGATACTTCCTGGTTTTCCTCCTGGTTACGAGGATGCTTTCAACTGCTCGGTAAACTCCTGGCAAAAGTCCGCGCGTGTACGCCACATGCCCCCTTCCAGAGAAGCCCATCAACCCGCCTTCCAGTGGGGCCGCCCACTTGTAGCGGACTTCTTCTTCGAGAAATCCTGGCGCATTTGCCCCCGATCAACTGGCGCCGCGACGTCGGGTAGTGGTAAGGGGTGAATCCTGCCGGGATTTGGGCGGGATTGCCTCGTCTTGGTCCGGTACGCCCATACAAACTCACACACTAACCCTAACCTCACGCACCTCAGCGTTTCGACATAACCCTAACCCTAAACGTCTGTGCAAATGGCTTGGGGAATGGGTGGGGAATCTCTTTCGAATCTCTGTCGTCCCGGCTCGGTACAGTAGGGGGTGTCAAAGTTATCAAAAGTAGCGGATATCTGGGGTCCAACAGTGGGTGCGGAAATGTGTGGCCCGGGTGATAGCAGAGTTGTACCGACTTGGTGACGAGGCCATGGTACAAGAGACTCTGGGTCCACTTAGTGAGCCAAGGAACGGCACGCTGGTATACTTGCCTGGAGCTATCGAAAAGTGGGAAATTCGCAAAAAGAACGGATCTCCGCCCACTAGACGTCCGGCTTGCACAGATATCCGGGTCAACAAAGATTCGCTTTCCAAAAGATCGTTCGGGGAAGTACGGATTTCCCAGAACGTGTTTTGCTAACTTTTGACACCCCCTAGTACTGACAAGGCCCGCGGAATGTCCGACCATCCCGGATACCGTCCTGGGCGGGATGGTCGCTGGTCGGTACCGGGATATCCAGCCCCGGGATCCATCCCTAGGTTGTGGATGGATAAAGCAAAGTTTCGAGGCTAGGATGAAGCCGTCAAGTTTCACGAAGACCGAGGTTGCCAAAATCCCAGCTTATATCATTTCCGGGATGGGATCCACACAACATTTCCGGGATGGGATCCCAGAAGCGCCACAAGATGTAGCACCAAAGAGCCAGCATGAGGATGATCAGGAGGGCGCCTGATGGATCCAGTCCTCCCAACAGGAAGCAGGCGGCTTGCGGACTCTAAGATGAAAGAGCGCAATGTTCCGTCGGACAATCAACATCCCGCTTCGCAGCGTCGAAACCTTTCTTCCTCGTCCGTCCGAACGGCACGACAAGACCCCCTCGTTACTGCGGTTGGGATGACCCTTGGCCCTCGCGGCTGCCGTAACAGTCATGCTGCCGATCATGCCGTACACGATGCCTTTGGCTCCGAGCCGTATCCGAACGACCCAGCCCTCGCAACGGGCGAACCTCAGACTGACGCCCCTGGGACGCAGCAGTCTCTCGATGATACGGGCCTTCCGGATCTGCCAACGGGTGCACACCCGGGGAACGGGGAGCGGAGAGAGTGGTTCTTCGTTCAGTTTCGGCGGCGACGACATGTCCCCGGTGGCAGAGGCCGGGGATGCGAGGTGGGCAGGGAGCGGGGAGACCGTATTACTCGATGAGATGGTCGATGGCGTTGGTTGCCGGTCCACGGTGATGATAGTGTGCACCATGTCTGGAACCGGTGTAGGGAGAGCGGAGTTTGACAGGTATCTCCAGCAAAGACAAAATAACGGTAACAATGACGGAGCTCTTCACCACCGCCCGGTATGCCGCGGGAACCCCGGGGAGCGGGGCTTGAGAGGTCCGCGAGATTTCCGAACGACGATGGGACTGTCCTCGGTTCCCTGTTTTCCCATCTGGTGGAGCTTGCAGTGACGTTTGAGATCGTACGAACGTGTGAACTGCAAGAGGCAAACAAGACGATCAGGTTTTTTTCTGGTTTGCGGACAGAGCGAAAAAGCAGAAGCCGACTTACGGTTCGTGGACAGTGACGACAAGCGAACTGTCTGACTCCGAAATGGGTAGCGTAGTGGGTCATCCCGTTGAACTTTCTCACGAACGTCTTGTCACAGTCGTGTTGAGGACACTCGTATCGACCGTCCGAGGTGCGTGTCCAGTCTGAGACGATGGGAACGATGTTTGACATGGACGAAGAGAGCGTCATGTCGGTCGGTGGAGAACGATGACACTTTCGGGGAGCCTTCCTCTTGGTTGCGGTGGTGGTGGTGATGGTCGAGGTGGAGAAGGTGGCCGTGGAGGGGAACGGCTCGTAGTCGTTGTCTTTATCGTTGTCGGAACCCGAATCTGCGTAGTCCTCGTCATCTGACGATTGATAGGCCTCGTCCGAAGAGGAGTCGAAGGTCGAGTCGATGGATGGGGAGTCGTCCCGAGGTGGGGATGGTCCTGCCCCAGGTCCATGGCCAGCTCCAATCTCTAGAGAACATCAGTAAAAGCTGGTCAGAATTGTCATTTATGAATGACAGGTGCAAAAACACATCATCTCGAGCCGATGGGTGAGTCTCATGCCAGACTCCAAAGCTCACCTTCATCTTTGCCTCCATCTCCTCGCGCTTTTTCCTTTCGTCGGCGATGGTCTTGTCGGCTTCGTCGAGGCGCCGCCTTCCGTCGGCGATGATCTTTTCGAGGCGCCGCCTGGTCCGCAATTTCCGCAAGTGGGTTCAGCTGAAAGAAAAGCGATAATCAGCCATACTCGTGCCCAGTCGATGATGGGGCCCTCTTACAGTAAGAGGGCCCCATCGGTCTTGCGAAAAGACTGGGCACGAGTATGACACGTACGCTTGCAAAGCCCAGCTGTACCCCTTGGAATGCGACATCCTCGCTTGATCCTCCGCCGCGATGCCGCAGTGCCACGTCGACGGTGGACGCCTTCTGGACATGGTAGGGAGAGGGTTCGGCCTGCCTCGAGTTGGCAAAGATGAGGCGCTGCTGGTTCCTGACCGCCAATAAAGTCCACACCCCTGTGACGGGTGCTCTGACTTACTGTGCTTGACTGTATGGCTTTGGGGACTCTCTTCAAGAGCGCCCGTCGCTGCTACGAATTGGAGAGGAGTGCAGAGAGATGCCGGAGAGGAGCAAACGTACCGGTAAACATGAGGACTTTTTACGCCTTCTGTGTGTACGCGACAGGCGCCCCCTTCACCGTCACTTCCAGTGTTCCAACAGCGAAGTCAGCAGAAGCTCATCACTGACCCGCCTACCTTCAGGTAGTTCATGCAGGCGAGGCGCCGCAACCCCGCCTGAACATTTACGCCCCCCAGGAAGCTTGGGTGCCGCCCGATCCTACCAGCGAAATCAGGAAACCAGAGCACTTGGAACTGTGGATATCGCCATCACCTCCGAATGAAGTGGCCATCTGCGATTTCGACGTGCTGCTTCGGTTCCTGGTAGTGTAGCTTTCGCGCTGTTTACTCGAAGACAGGATTTGATGTCCAGTTAGCACGCAGCTCATGATTCTACGTGACCGCATGGCCTTCCGATTCAGGCGCCAGCTGCAGAAGCAGGACCGAGCCTTCCCAGATCATCCTTGTGCGTCTCCCTCTACTATTTTGTCCAAACAATGATTCCAATCCAAAAAAAGAAAAACACAGTAAAAAGCGAAGAACTATGTACAAGACCGCTTACAGGCTTCATAGCCACTTCCTAGCCAGCGCCCGGATCTTCGTATCGAGGGTCGGAGATGTGAGCGTCGCGTTCGTTTCTGTAAACGGGTTCAACAGCGTCTGTTGGATGAAAACACGCGGGATGAGTAATCTTCGAAAACCTGAAATAAAACTGCTAAAAAGGAAAGTGTCTGACCTTGATGTATAGCTCGTGAGTATCTTGAAAGAAGTTCCGTATGCCGTCCTGGTTCGGAGCGTCGTGTAGCAGCATGAACCGCGTGCCTGAAAATAAGGAAAGAAAGTCAGTAACGAATTTGAGTTGATGTCGGACTGGGTTGCAAAAGGCAATACTCACCACTCGCGGTCACGTACGCCGAGATGAACCATTCGTTGAACTTGTCCACTACCTTCAAGTACCTGAAATCGTGATCCCACGAGAACCCTTCGTCGTCAGCGCCGCGGGGGTTCTTTTTCGCCCCATGATTTCCTCGTGGGCCGGATGCGAAGGCTCACATGGCATTGGTCCCCCACATCAGATCGTCGACTACATCCAATGCGGCGTGAACGATGAACTGGTTGAGGTGCTTATGTTCGTCCTTCTTTTGATGTCCACCTCCGTCGCCTCGGGAGGCAGGACCGAACTCTGCCTCGTAGAGTGGATTGTCCCGCGTTCCGACGATGACGAAATAGGAATTTGATGACATGATGGGACGGGCGGGAAGCGGGTATGCAGTGGAGCCACGGTAGGGTGTCGTTGTTTCGTGCGAAAAGGTTGGAATGAGATTGGAATGTGAACCGTTGGAAATGGAAACCGTTCACGCCGACGGCAACTTTCGCGTTTCGCTGCACAAACGATCTTCACGCATCACGACCCACAATCTCCAAGGACCGAGTTTCCTCGATCGAACCCCAGATATGGCAGACCCCACGCACTTCGCATACCTCGAGACGGCTCTCCACATCGCCCGAGCAGCCGGCGCCACCGTCCTGACGGCGTACAGATCCCGGAACACGCTTCACATCGACCTTAAAGGCGGCAACGACGCCGACCTCGTGACGCAAGTGGATCGAGGAGTCGAACACCAGATCTTCACCTACCTCCGCACGCAACACCCGGGACACCGGTTCGTGGGAGAGGAAGGAACGGCCGAGAGCGGCGTATCCGAGACCGGGATCACATCAAAGGACTCGGTACCCACGTGGGTGGTGGATCCGATCGACGGCACCACGAACTTTGTCCATGGGTTCCCGTTCGTGGCCGTCTCCATCGCGGTGGTGGTGAACGGAGTTCCGGTAGTCGGGGTGGTGTACAATCCCATCCTCGACGAGATGTTCCAGGCGGTTCGGAACGGTGGTGCGGCCAGGATGAACGACCTGCCGTTGCCGTTGCCGCCTGTCAGGCCGTTGCAGTCGTTGGCGCGTGCGTTGGTCGCGACCGAGTATGGGTCCGATCGCGGGACCGACGTTCTGGACGCCAAGTTCGCGGCTTTGAGGGAGGTGGTCGGCGCTCCGACGAGGGGTGTTCGGTCGCTTGGGTCGGCGGCTTTGACCATGTGCTATGTGGCGAGGGGAGCTTTGGACGCTTATTGGGAGGCTGGAGTGCACGCGTGGGATGTCGCCGCTGCTGCTGTGATCTTGACGGAAGCGGGGGGTTTGGTGGGAAACTGGGATGCTCAGGCAGCTACAGAGTCCGGGTTGGAAGCATACGATATCTGTGCACGCAACGTTGTGTGCGTGAGAAAGACCGAAGAGGCTGGGCAAGCGGAGGCCATCCAAGCCGAGATCCGAAAGGCGTTGAGGCCAGTTCCGTATCAGAGGGATTGAGGTGATTGCGGGACTTCCAAAATATATAAGAATGAATCAGGGGCAAATGTACAGTGGGCTAGTAATAAGAGAGTCCCTGGTCACAGCTTCCTAGGAACATACTTTGGCTTCCTCCTCTCCAAATCTACGAGAGGATCCCCATTGAACTCGACGGGAGCCGCAAACTCCCTGATGATAGTAGATACGGTACCTCCACACACCTCGCTGACCATCTCTCTCACCCACGTGTCGTGAGCTCTGCCGCGTTCGTGGTCCTTTCCTCGTTGTGTCATGGCGCTTCCACCATCGTGCTCGTCGGAATCGTACGAATCCGAAGACGTCGAGTCCAGATGTTGGGAAGAGGGCTTGATGAGACGGCCCCTTCGAGAAGATAGGAGGCGAGGCGACGGGTTGTGAAGTAGCTGGTCGTTGATGATAGCAAGTACATCGGCCTACGCGCACAAGGTAAAAGAATTGTGCTGGTGAGATATTCCGCCACACACATGTGTAGCATGACCGTCAACTCACCATCAACCTCGCGGGTGGACTCCTCCTTCCGAACACCCTCAGCAGTTTCAGAAGATCCCTGAATCTGCACTGATGCCTCTCAAACAACTCCGTGTCTCTGCTGGATCCCGCAAAAGTGGAGGCAATCAGATGAATGAAGGCCGCCTCGGTGAGTCCCAAGGTGTTGATGAAAGTCATGTGATGCGCATGCAACGAGTCCGGACTCGACAGTCGCGGAGCCACGAGCTTTCCTGCCAACACGCCAAGATCGTTCGCAGGCTTCGAGGCTTGATTGATGGCGTCTACTACCCCGCTCGTTCGACATGGCGACTTAAGAGCCGCGAGTAGTCTCGGTCTTCGGATGAGACAGAGAGCGCAGTTATAGAGGAGGAAGCATGTGACGGCCTGATATGGGACTCCGGCTTTCGCGTCGGTGTTAGAGCAGGTGAATGTGTTGCTTTCTGGGACCGCATGAACGGAAGGTGGAAGAGAACGCATCCAGGCGTGAATGTGAGCTTCAAGGATGGCCGCCGTTGGGCAGACATCGTCAAGAGATACTCCATTCTTGAGAGCATTTCGGCTATAGTCGATGGCCTAGTGAGATAGAAGGTGAGCGGAGTGGTAAAGGTGAGCGTATCGAAAACTGTGATCCTACCTGCGCGTAAATTGGCAGGAATTTAACGTAGGCCGCGGTGATCGAATCAAAAGGCACGCCGACTAGATGCAAAGGAAGGTTCCCGTCTGCGTCGGATGCATCCCACAGACCGTCCGGACAAGGGTAGTTCACCGTAGGCACCTCCTGTTTTCCCAGGAACGGTGTTCGACATGTGATCGCAGACTTTACCCTGATGCCAAAGTGACTGAGCGAACTGTCTGAGCACGAATGTGAATTCAAACTTGACGTACCTATCGAGGTTGACGATAGACCACCAGAGCCTCCTCCTCGACTCCGCGTGCGCCCATTGAAGCCCCAGTCCTTCGGGATCTACATCCATTCGCAAAAACATGGCCATCCGACACGCCATGCCGAGATACATCCAGCCAGCCGACATCAAGCCTTGAGACATGGATGCTGAGCACAAGAGGGTGATGCCCTGGAGGCCGCTCAGCGTTGGGAACTCGAGGTGTTCGGAAATCAGCTTACGGGCACGGGCGTAGAAGGAGGATGCCGAATTCCGTGTTCGCTTGTCGTTAGAGGTGGTGGCCACGACCGCGTAAAGCGCAAACAGCAGGACTGATTCAGGAGCAAAAAGGGGGTGAGGACATGAAATTTGCGTGCAATAATAGGCTTTTCAAGAACTCACGTGGTGACTCATCATCTAGTCCCCGAAGGAAACTATCCCGGTGCAAGAAGTCGAACGGTGCATGTGCGGCCTTATTACTGAAAAGCCAGAAAAGGTCAGAGGGAAGTCGATAAACGCGGTCCTTCATTTCAGCCACGTCTTACTCAAAGTACAGATCGATAAGATCTCTTCGCACCCGTAAAGTATTCAAGTCGGGTAGCACCTCCTGCAACTCTTCAGGCCGCTTCACATCGTCTTCGATCGCCAACTTCTCCTTGAAGCTGGTGACCAGTTCGGAAAGCTGTTTCTTTTTCACCAATGCTGAGGACTCTGGAAGCTCCCGCGGCGTCACGACAGGTGTAAGGTTCCTGAGTTCAGTCGCAAGTGGCGGCTCTCCGACAGTGCTGGCACCGGTCAGGAGATCCGTCAAAGAGACCTGTTGATTCTGAGGCGATAGATGCCCGTCCCCTTTCCTCGCTTCGAAGAAGCCCTCCGTCGGCCACGTTTGACTGCGACTGGAAAGCTCGGCTCCCATCGTGTCGGGTGATGCTTTTATGTCCACAGGAGACGTTGAAGTCCTTTCCGAAGGGGCGGCTGACGCCAACAGCTTCTCCAGCGCAAAGACCTTTGCTTCCAGCTCTTTCACTTCAGCAGGTGTAAGTAGCTGCTTCTCGCCCTTTCTCCTTGGCCTGGGTCCTCCGTGGTCGGAATGATAGTAGCACTGCGATGGCCCCTGGGTCGACCTCGCGCATGTAGCACAGTGTGGTCTACTCCCATCGCACTTTAGTTTGCGAGCGCGACAAGGTTCTGTCGTCCAAGAATCCGCATCAGTACAGCAGCAAAATGAAAGAGTAGATTCAAAACCACAGTCTTGTACCGCATGCCCTTCTCCTCGTGCCAGGCTTCCCCGCACCATCAGCAGCCGGCTTCGCCGCGCTCGTCTTTCGAGACGTGGCCGATGACTTCTTCCGCTGCTTCGCTGGTGGCACCCCTCCGGAAGATGGCCCCGTGTCCGAAACGATCGGGAAAGACATGGGAGCTTGTGAGTCAGCAACGGAGGGGAAGGTTGGTTCGACCTTCAAGACAAGACCGGGATACATGGGGGGTGGTGAATCGACCGCCGGTGGTGGACAGTCAAACTGTCGGACAGAAGAAGTGTGAGTTCCCTAGTTTCCGACGCGGATTTCCAGACAAGCGGCGGTTGTTCAGCCCTCACCGATGCTTGACCGGTGGGTGAGTGAATCTGGTAGTCGCTGAGACCCGAGCTGCTTCCACGGTACACGCGGGGATCGTACTCGAGGTCGTTGCAGTATTGCCGGCCGTTATTGACCAGCAGGAGCGAGTCCAAGGAATCCACGAAACCCGGTTCTGGTGGCGGTGGGACTATGGTCCCTGTACCCAGCAGATCCTGAAAGGAAAGCAGCTGCGTCTCGTCAACTCCCAGAAGACCGGTGAGATCGAAATCAAATCCCCAACCAGGTGGGAACTGTTCTGCCATTTCTCTGCACGCCGACGGGGGGTCGGGCTGTGGAAAAAGTCCCTTTCGCCGTTAGGTTTTTGCGTCTGACACAGAGAATAAGCAGTTGAGAAGCGAGTGGGAACGATATGCGAACCCTTGGAAAGTATCGAGTTGAGTGTCCTGATGAGTGTTGCAAGGAAAATTGGGTGTTTGAAGGTGGTTGCCGTTGTGGTCAATTTGTCAGATCCTATGGTGAAAATAACGGGGGAATGGGGAGGGAGGCTGTGCATCTCAATTGGGCATCTCTGCGGTAGGGCTGGTCGCAACATACAGAACAACAGCACTTGTACACAGGTGCCGGGTATTGAGCGATGTTTCTTTTCGTAACGGGAAAAAGGGGAGAGTGGAAGAAAAGGATTACTCGACGTGCAGGGTGGCGCACTACTACATTAGTGCTACTGTGCACGAGGTCCTCCAACACACCCCCTCACTCGACACTCATCGCGCGGCGATGGCATGTAGTCCAAGAGCTGCTCGGTGTTGCAGGAACTTGTGCTTGTCGAGCGCCTTGGTGAAGATGTCGGCTGTATTGTTGTCTGTGGAGACGTATCGGAGCTTGACGGCCTTGCGCTCTACGGCATCGCGAACAAAGTGATGCTGTACGTCGATGTGTTTGGTGCGCGCATGGTGGATTGGATTCTCGGTGAGCTTGATGGCGGACTGGTTATCTGCAAGAATCTCGGACGGACCGTCAAGGTGAATACCAAGTTCCTGGAGAAGGATACGATACCAGAGAGCCTCTCGGGCAGCTTGCGATGCTGCCATATACTCGGCCTCGGTGGACGACAGTGCTGGCGTGTGTTGCAATTTGCTACACCAGCTCACGCAGCTGGTGGTGCCGTCGTCTGCGAGCCCGAGGAAGAAGGCGTAGCCGGTTCTCGACCGTCGCGTAGCTTCGTCATTTGCCCAGTCGGAGTCCGTGAAACCGTAGATTGCACGAGCATGGTCTACGCGGGATGGACTGTCGTGGGTTTGTGGCTTTGGAGTTATCATGCGGAGGGAGGTGCTTTGAGTCGCCGTATAATGTATCGCCATGTCGACGGTGTTCCTGAGATACTGAAGGATGCGAAGGACGCGGCGCCAATGTCGCTGCGTCGGGGACTCAAGGTTTCTTGCGACGATGGAGACAGCGTAAGCGAGGTCGGGACGTGTGGCTGTCATGAGATACATGAGGGAGCAGACGGCTTTCCGATACGGTTGATCGGGTTGACAAGGTGCGTCGTCGTCGTCTCGTGATGTCTCCTTCGCGGCAACAGGTGTTTGATACACCGTTCTATCCCCTTTCGGAAGGAAGCGTTCGACAAGGGACGTCGCGTAAGTGCGCTGCGAGAGAGTGAACCCTTCCCGGGTGCGGGTGACCTTGATGCCGAGGAGGAAGTCAATCTCGCCAGCGTCCGTCATCTTGAATTCGGAGGCGAGTTCAACCTTCACCCCCTCGATGAGATGTGGGTCCGCGACCACAACGATATCGTCAACGTAGACTCCAAGGATGGTGACGGTACCACTGGAAGAGTGGCGATAGAAGAGGGAAGGATCCGCAACAGACACGGAGTAACCCTTGGCGAGGAGTGCCGCGCGCAGGCGCAAGTGCCACTCTCGGCCAGCTTGCTTGAGGCCATACAGGGCGCGGTCAAGCTTGAGTACGTTCCGCGGCGGGACACCGTCGAGGCCGTCGAACGGGCGCATGTAGATGTCCTCCTTGAGGTGACCGTTGAGGAACGCCGTGACGACGTCCATCTGGTGCACCGCAAGTCCGAGGGAGAGGGCGAGGGAGAGAAGAAGGCGCAGGGTCTGGATCCTCACAACGGGTGAGAACGTATCTGAGTACTCTAGGCCTGCACGTTGAGTGAAGCCTCGAGCGACAAGGCGAGCTTTGTGGCGGATGACCTGACCGGCAGCGTTCCGCTTGCGTGCGAAAACCCAGCGCGCAGTGATAGTGTGCGTGTTCGGCGGCTGGAGTGAGCAGTGCCAGGTGCCATTCAGCTTGTGGGCGGCCAACTCGGAGGCAACAGCGGCCAGCCACTGGAAGCGCTCAGGGTTGTTCTTGTGAACGGCGTCGGCGTATGTGCGGGGCAGATCCGCATCGGCTTCGAGGTCCAGCTGTTCGTCAGGGTTGTCCGGCGACTGGAGGGTAGCAGCGATCTCGACGGTAGTCATCCCGGGCGAGGCTGCAAGGATATCTTCGAGGCGGTAGTCATCTTCGGCGAAGGTGACGTTGCGGGTATCGAAGACTTTCCGAGTGGCCGGGTTGTACAGAGTGATGCCTTTGGATGTGGCTGGGTAGCCAAGGAAGGAGCAAGGGATGCCGCGGGGGTCCAGCTTGTGGCTATTAGTAACGGTGGCAACGTGATGATGGAAAGCGAGGCAGCCGAAGATGCGCAGTTGCTGAACCCGGGGCTGAAGAGTCGGATAGAACCGAGCTGCGGGTGCCGTGCCCGTGTAGGAGTGCAGGCGCAAATTGTACAGAAGCACCGCATGACGAAGTGCGTAGCCCCAGAAACCCTTGACGTCGGGACCAAGGGAATGGGTTGTGCCAAAGAGCAGGGACCGAACGATGTCCATGATGCTACGATTGAATCGCTCGGCGATGCCATTTTGTGAAGAAGAGTTGGGAATGGTAGTCTCATGGCAAGTGAGCAGCGAACTGAGAAAAGTGCGAAACTCATCGTTCACGTATTCACCCCCTCGATCTGTGCGGAGGGTGCCTACTTGGCGGACCGCAGTAGGATGCCGTAGTACGATCTCGGCGAGGTACTGTTCGTATGCTGCGGAGACAGCAGGGCCATCCCGAGTCTTGAGAAGAACAGTGTACGCGTATCGAGAGTAGTGGTCTACGAAGGTAACGAAGTACTTGAAGCCGTCAAAGGTCGGCGAGGGAAGCACATCGATGTCTGAGGAGACGTATTCAAATACCCGCTGAGGAGGGACACGGTTGTTCCCACCGTAGGGTGAGGCGTGGGCCTTGCCAAAAACGCATCCGGAGCATCTGTGGCTGCTGTTCAGGTACGCGTCGGTGAAGACGGGACCGTCAGACGTATGCCGATGAAGATGCTTCATCGCGAGGTTACTCGGGTGACCGAGGCGCTCGTGCCAGCGTTGTGCGTCGGTGCGTTGCAGGTGGACAAAGGTTGCGAGAGCGCGATCGGGAGGCCGACCAGGAACTTCGGGAAAGTCCAGAGTGCTGGTTGCGTTAACGAGCTCGATGGGGTACGTGTTCCCAGCGCGAGCGTTGCGGGCGACAATGAGCTCTGGGTGTGCCTTGAGGAAGGCGGTCAAGGCTGCATCGCGTCGGAGGAGGATCGACTCCTCTTTGTCGAAAAGAGTGACAATGTCGTTGTCCGCAAGTTCGGCAGTGGAGACAAGAGTGGATCGAAGCTGTGGAGCCAAGAGCGCACGGGGGATATTGAGGGAGACGCCGTTCGGGAGATTCGTACAGAAAGTGCCCTCACCCGCTAGGGGAGTGAGTTGCCCGTCAGCTGTTGCGAGCCGACGGTCAGTCGGGCGAACATCCTTGAACTTGGAGGCGTCTGCGGAAGATGTGGCCGTGCACCCAGAGTCGAGGAGCGCGCGCGCCACGACATGCGGTGGTGCGCCGAGGGCGCGCCCCTCACGTCAAACTTCACCGGGGTTAGCGTCGACGTTGTAGCCCAGCTCAGCTTTGATCTTGTCGGAGTGGAACTCCTTGGCACGGCATTCGGACGTATCGTGAGAGTCGACATTGTGATGCGCGCAATGCTTGCCGGTGGGGTGCTCCTTCTTCTGCTTCTTGTTGCTACAGCCGTTACCGTTGCGATGAGCTTGCGTCTGCGCTGCAAACAGGGCGGCAGCGGCTTCGACGGTGATCGTAGTCGACTGAGAAGACTGATCGCCGGTCATGGTGGATGAGCGCTGATCGTAGAGCGTGACGGCGGAAGTCTGAACACTCTGCAATGTGGTGAGGCGTTGCTGTGCGTAATCGTCCATAAGCCGGACACGAATGCTGTCGGGGAGGTTCGCGAGGAAGAGGAAGATGGTCGTGGAGTCGTTGACCGTCTCTTTGAGTCGAGCGAGGATGATGTCAAAACGCTGAGTGTACTCGGCCATGCTGGTCTTCACCCGGAGGTTGAGTAGATCGAAATGGGTTCCCACTGCTGTGACTTCCTTTCCCCAGCGTTCCTTTAGGCGCTCCGTAATCTCGGCGTAGGACTTGCAGGGTTCGTCGCCGATGGT
Source organism: Thoreauomyces humboldtii (assembly GCA_027596035.1). Taxonomy (NCBI): domain Eukaryota; kingdom Fungi; phylum Chytridiomycota; class Chytridiomycetes; order Spizellomycetales; family Powellomycetaceae; genus Thoreauomyces; species Thoreauomyces humboldtii. The sequence continues at coordinate 13,583 of JADGJA010000251.1, forward strand.
TGCGATCTGGCGTGCTTGACCAAGAAGTTTGCCGGTGGCAAGTTGAGCGAGCTTGCCCGCACTGAGGCCTGTCGCGTCTTCCTCAATGAACCAGTTCATGCTCTTTAACCAGCTCTCCATGTCTGCTTGAGGGTGGTCGCCAGAGCCGTCGAAGGGAGGAATGGTCTTGTAGAACGTCATGTCCGTGCGAGGATGCGGGGCCGTAACTTCGTCGTCGGTCGTCGTGGTACTTTTGCGCTTAAGCGTGGTGAGTTCTTCCTGGAGGGCGGTGAACCTCTCCATCATCTGCTCGATGGTGATCTTGCTGCTCATGGTGTTGGAACTCTCGGGAGTGAGACTCTTAATCTATTGAGCGATGTTTCTTTTCGTAACGGGAAAAAGGGGAGAGTGGAAGAAAAGGATTACTCGACGTGCAGGGTGGCGCACTACTACATTAGTGCTACTGTGCACGAGGTCCTCCAACACCGGGAGAAGAGTTTTTGTCGCAAGGTCCACAACCGTCCCGGAGAAGCCGATGGGAGCTTTCTGACAGGCTTGCGAGAGTGGTATAAAAGAATAAAGCCTGCCTGCCTTTCCCCCCGCATTGGCTCGCTTCTGTACGTACTGCACTTGACCAGAAGGATCCTCACTCTCCTGTGCTCGCCAGTCCCTCCTCTTGCCGCCTTCAACATCCAGTTCGAGCTTCGTGTTGTGCCACTGTACGCGCTGTGCCTTCAGCGGGGGGAACGGATACGATCGCAGACGAACCGCAGGAATTCAATACCCCTGGTTGGCCCGATCGAATTAGGAACTCTCTCCTCTCGGGGAGGTCGACCTGGTTGGTGTGTCTCTCGGGGGGAATACTATCTTTGAGCTCTTTCGGTCGTGCGAAAGGGGGCTGGGAATCTATGAGTTAGCAGACGCGTGCAGTCCTCTCCCTGCCACACAAGACTGGGTAAACGCGGCGAGCTCATGGGGTTTCCCGGTTCCTGGCGGGCATGGAGAAATGAGCTCGGGGTGGGGCGCACATTTTTTTATCTTTTTTTTTCGACTTTTCTTATCATGCACACGCAATGCGTCAAGGTCGCTCTTGCCGCACGGCGGCGTGGACTGCGTGGACTCTTCCCCGCAGCGCAATCTCGTCGGATTATCGTATCCAGAAACCAACCCTTTAGTTCCCTTTTCTCGTCCCAACGCACTGGATAGTATCACCAGGTTTCAACGGTTGTTCATCCTCAAACGCACCGTCGCTTCTTCTGCCAGTAGTGGATAATTGGAGCAGCAACCCGATATCATTGATGCCGTCCAAGGGGCACTCTACAACAGCCGTTCCGCATTCCACGCAGGCCAGATCAATCTTATTCTTTCAGACTCAAACTCGGGAGTCAACTGCCATAGGGCAACTGCTGTGTCTTTCCCTGTGCATACCGAGGACGGGATGGTTTTTGTGTCAATCGACACCCAGTCGGCTCGAGGCCGCGAGGCGAACCGCACCTGACAGCAAGACCCTATCCGACAGAAAAAATACCGGTACCCCGTCCAGCTAGCTAGAGACTGGGGAGAAGCACTGGAAAGCTGGACATGATTTGACCACTTTTGGATGTTTACCCATCCGCGAACGCAACATCGGAGGGCCATTGGAAGGTTCGGGCCGAGATCGGATGTGGCTTGTTCGACTCCTTTCAGACGACACACAAGGTTGCGTCTCGCTTCTTTGACGGTTGACGTCGATGTCACCTGAACTGTACGGTGAAGGGGGGGAGCTTGTAGCATAGAGATTGAGAATCAGGATCTTGAGGGTATCGGGCAGGCTGTCCTCCATCAGTGTCGCCTTCGCGCGTAAAAGATATATATACGAAGTCTACAAGCACCATCGAGAACCTTGTGGTAGATCATAACGGAGGCACACTTCAGCCGAGCCAGGAGAAATTGCGTTCTACTCATCATCGGAAACGAATACAGGAAGCGAGATGAATAAGATCGAGATCGAAATTGTGGTAACAATGAAAACAAAAGTGTACAAAAAAGAACGACCAAGATAGACGGTCCTCTATGGAGTGTCGGAATAAGGGAGAACGCAAGGGTCTCCCACTCGATAAGGAAAAGCGCAGAGGTCTTCCAGTGAATAGGATCGCAGGATGTACGATCGGAAATAGCGCCGCAAAGATGGGATGCTTTGCTATGTAGCGCGTGGATAAGTGTGGGTGTGTTATCCGTACTAGATCTCGTCGATGTCGAACTCGACGTTGACCTCTGTGAAGATTGAAGACGATTGTGAATATGATAAACAATATTGTACGCCGCAAACAGAAACTGTTCCGTACCCTCGTCGGAATCCTCCATGATCTGCGTGTCGTTGATCTTGATGTGATCGGGCAGCTCCCCGTACGATTTCAGCATCCTAGCTTCGTCTGGCGTGTACTTCAGAATGACGTCCGCCTTCGAGTCCTGATAGTCTCGCAGACCGAGGAGAATGAGGTCTCCCTGGGCGATCCTTATGACAAGAGCAAGCATGTCAGTCCGATCGAAGCAACAGACATACAAAGTACTAAAAAGTTCAGACTACTCACCAAACCTTCTTTCGGAATGCTCCTCGAATATGCGCTGACCGCTTCTCTCCATCAGCACCCTGGGCTTCAACCCATCCGTTTCCGACCATCTTCGTCACAGTCGCGTACTCTTGTCCATCCTCCTTGAAGACGAGCTCGCGCTTCTCGGATTCGTTCTCGTTCTTTCCCCTGTGAACAATGCAACCGAGTCAGAACGGGTGCAGCGACGGGAGATCGCTGAGACCGAGCCCAACCTTTTTCGGTTCTTTCCTCCCTTTCCCTTGTTCTTTGGCATGTTGACGACGAGGAGCTACTGTGACTCGAGGGATGTAGTGTTGATGCGTGTGAAAGGACTCTCGCTGTTTGCTTTGGACGTTCAGGGAACAAGAGCAAATGGCTTGTGCTGGTCCACCGCACTCACGGAAAAGTCTTTTTTTCTCCTCCCCTCCCCCTCCCCTGACGAGCGAGCGACCGTCGAACCGTTGGCGACGCTGTCCAAAACAAAAGCAATTCGCCCCCCAACACCGGTGGATCGCATTGCTGCAACGGTACACACACGCAGGGGCATGCAATGACTTTGCCTTAGAGGCTGCTCTTTCGACTCAATACGGAAACTACTTGGTTGTAGGCAGCGGAAGGGTTTCCAAGGCCGCATATGGGCCGTCGTTTGAACATGGTCACTTTGTTCCCGTGCATGACATTGACGTTTCTTCGTTCGCCACCGCAAGCCAATCCTCCTGGAACGCTACCAATACGCATCGAACCGTTGGAAGGACGATGAAGCTCAATCTTTCTGACGATGTAAGAGAAATAGCCCCCGTTTCTGTACACGGGTGCATTGCAGATCATTGCCAGCACAGCCACTCGCCCATCCTCTGACCGTAACCCTCAGAGCATGATGCGCTGAGGCGAGTCCACATCCTCCACCAAATTCGACCTGTGCTCAAAGGCAACCGTTGGAACGAACGAAGTGCACTTCAATATATAGATCGTGCTGCAGGTGCTCTGTTCGTAGGGCGTCGCATCCTCCGCTTGCCGTTCAAAGCGTCTGCAGCACAAAGTTGCTTTCCTGACCATCCTCAGCAATGTTCTCGGGACTGAAAGCACCCACATTATTCAGCAGGTTCGGTTCGAATGCTTCGATAACTACGCAACAGCAGCAACAAGGCCCCCCAGTGCCGGAGGATGGCAAACCTCCAAGCGGTCTGGCGACTTCAGCCTCTCGCATAAACACCTCCATCTCAACCATCGCGTCGCCATCTCCACTACGACGAGGCAGTGGACTGGACTCTCCCACTCAGATGCAGTCTCATGCCTCCCTCCACGGCCTCCCACCACCGTCCCCCACCCGTCAACTTAGGCAGGGAAGCATCGGCGGTCCACCGCCCGGCTCCCCGTCCCGGTCTAGCTCGGAACGCAACATCCAGGCTGCCTTCACAAACAGCGCCACGCCTTCTCGGAGAAACTCGAACGCAACGGCCATGGGAAGCTCCATCAGCTCCTCCGGCGTCGCACCAGCGGATGCCTGCCACGTCACCGTTCGCATGCGGCCTCTCACTTACGTCGAGGAATCATCGGGAAATCCTGCTGTTTGGGAGATCGACGACCGTGTCAATCGCGTAGCCCTATCCTTTGACTTTGCCGAGCGAAATCGGAAACCGGCCACCGAGTACTTCTTCGACGCGGTGCAGGTCGGAAGCGATAACAAGGACCTGTACGAGGACAGCGCAAAGAGCGTTGTCAGGGCCTCCATGGAGGGCATCAATGGAACGGTGTTCGCGTACGGTCAGACAGCGTCGGGAAAGACGTACTCCATGATGGGTGTCGACGAGCAACCGGGAGTTATACCGCAAGCCGTGGACGACATCTTTGGATACATAAGAGAACAAAGCGGAGATCGCGAGTATCTTCTTCGAGTGTCGTACATGGAGATCTAGTATGCCAGTCTTGGTACATTCACGCTACTGAGAACTCTCAGCTTATGAGGTTGCGTCTTTTTTCCCTTCCCGTGCAGCAACGAGACGATTCGGGATCTGCTTTCCCCAGACCAGATCGACCTTAGGATACATGAGGACCGAAAGCGTGGTGTGTTCGTGTCTCCCTTGAAAGAGGAGATAGTCACGAGTCCGAAGCAAGTCATGCGCATCATCCGAAAGGGCGAGGAGAACCGGCATTTCGGAGCCACCGACTATAACGAGCACTCCAGTCGCAGTCACACTATTTTCCAAATGGTGAGACCCTGCCAGGCGTGTCACTGCTCGGTTCCGTGACGACGCTGATGATGCGAACCTGTAGATCATCGAAAGTAGGGAACGTGGACAAAGCGGGGCAGCAAGTCCACGCGTTGGCGGTCCTGGGTCAGCGCGCGGTCGAGGAACCGTAATGATATCTCAGCTGGTATGGGTGACCTCTCTTTCTTTTCTTTTTTTAAGTTGGATACTCATTTCAATTTTCTCAACCAGAACCTTATCGACTTGGCTGGCTCGGAAAAGGCGACTACGGATATGGATCGACGAAAAGAAGGTGCTTTCATCAATAAGTCTTTGCTTACTCTTGGAACCGTTATTTCGAAACTCACGGATGGAAAGCCCACGGCTGGGTATGTCGACACCCTGTTATAAAATCGGAGAGGACCGTTACTTATTCTCACTCTGCCTTCATTTCCTGGCAGAAATCACATTCCGTACCGAGATTCGAAACTAACGCGAATTCTCCAATCCTCCCTCTCGGGGAACGCGCGAATCTCGGTCATCTGCACCATCAGCCCGGCTGGCCCCAATGCTGAGGAGACACAAAATACTCTGAAGTTCGCCTCTCGAGTAAAGAAGGTCACGGTCAACGCGCAAGCCAACCGCATTGTGGACGAGAAGGCGCTTCTGCAGAAGTACAAGCAGGAGATCGACGAGCTGAGACAGGAACTAATGAACACAAACGAGTTACTCGAACGCGAGCGACGGCAGCAACCACAAAGCGCCGGCTCCGGCGCGGGCGCCATCGACTCCGAGAGGAAGAAGTTCGAGGAGCAATTGGAGGAGGGGCAGATTGCGAGAACGGCACTCAAGGAGAGGATAGACCATCTGACCAACCTGATCTTGACGAGCAAGACGATTACGCCTAAGCATCTGCTCGATTGGAGCGCTCCTGCAGATCCTGCTGTGAGTCTTCCCGATGACTCTTTTGATCGGGATTACTGGGGTTACTAAACTGGGTATGCATCTTTTCCCTCCGCAGTCCAATCGGAACTCCGTCATGATGGAAGACGGCCTCCTTCCCACAAGTCCCAACATCTCGTTGAAGCGACCGCCCAATCCGCCATCCAAATCCCAGTTCGACAATACGAGCAAGGAGTTCCTGAAGCGTCACATCCAGGAGATCGACACCCGGGACGAGCGGATACGGAACCTCGAACTCTTGGTCATGCAACTCAAGTCCTCGCGAGATCCAGACGTTCTCAACACCATCGAGGGATACGAGCGCACGAGCGGGACCAGCATCAAGAGCATGCGCACCGTCGTCGCAGAGCTCGACAGCGCACGGAGGCAGAAGGGAGAACTCGAGGTCGTTTGCGCCGAGATGGAGGACCAGCTGAGGGAACTCGAGGTTGCACTGAGGGACGCGCAGATGCAATTGCAGCAGCAACCTCGAGGAGGTCGGGCGAGCTCGCAGGGGATGGCCAGAGACGACGTGGAGGACCTGGTGGACGAGAACCGCGCCTTGAAGTCGACCGTGGCGGGTCTTCGGATCGAGATGGATCAGCGACTCGCCTCGAACGGCGGCAACCCCGGTTCGCCCTCCTCGTCGTCGTCTCCCTCGACGACCACCGCCACCATCGCCGCGCAGCGCGCCGAGATCGAGTCCCTCACCAACGAGGTCACGCAGAACGTCAAGACCATCACGGCGCTCCGCGACAGCATCAGGATGCTCGAGCTGTCGAACGACATGTTCGTCCAGTCGGCGTCTCGAGCCCACTCGCCGCCTCCCGGGGAGGCCGGCTCTCCCGCGGATTCGGCCGCCGCGCTTGCCGCCCACGGGGACCTGGAGCTGGCGCTGGAGAGGGAACGGAAACTGAGGAATGAGGAAGGGAGGTCGTCGGTGGAACGGATAGCCAGTCTGGAAGCGGACCTAGCAGTGGCGCGGGCGGAACTGGGCGTCTTCAGTCTGGTCGGTGGATTTGGCGCGATGAACACCAGTGGTGGGTGAGCGGGCCATGGACGCTAAAAACCACCTTACGAAGCCACACTTGACCATTGCCTTGCCCCTTTCTGTCTGGATTTCTGATACCCTTGCCTTAACCTTTTCTCATTTTTTGACTTATCCTTCTTGTTTGTATTGTAAATACACGACTACCGCGGTGCGACGAAAGTAAAGCTTCCAGACCATTTGAGGTCCCTTCCCAACCGGAGCTTGCGAGCGTCCTCGAGAAGATTGCCGCAACCAAGTTTACAGATTCCCTATGTTTCCCGGGGGCTCCATCGCCATTCCCCTGCTTTACTGCAAGAACGGGACCCACTGACCGATGTCCAAAAACAATAACACCATCCCGAGTATTTATAGCGATGGAACTCAGGTCTGAGCCTGCAACTTGAGCATATCCAACTTTGTTCCTGCGAGCTGCCGTCTTGTCGTAAGTTTTATGGTTCTCATCATCGTTGCAAGGGTTCACGGTTGTGTGTCCTACCATGTCCTGCATGACGGTGACTTTGAACCTGAGGATCTGGTTCTCGGCTTCGAGCAGTCTGTTCTTGTCTGTGATTTCTCTCAAGGCTTCGCTGGCTCGCTCCTTCCCGCCTTCCACCGGCCCGTCTGCAAGGGGGAGAGCAAAAACAAGTTTTCGGTAGGTTGGTGAGCTGACTCCTGCTGGTGAAGATCGGGACCGACGGTATCTTCCAGACAGCACGAGAAAAGCAGCCGTACCGAGGATCCACTGGAGGTCTTGATACACCAGGTTCGCGTCTCCCAGCCGAAGCTGTATCGTGGGCTCTTCTTCCTCATCTGGTTCGTGATAGTTCGTTGGCGGTGCGCGGATGGATGGGCGACGGGTTCGCTGCCTGTCGAGCAGACCGACAATCGGTCAGCTGTGTGTGGGAGGAATCCATGGGACCAGGAAGACAACTGGTTACCCAGTACTTACATCGCCTCTGAACCCCTCCTCGTATGCTTGTGCACGGACTCTCCGTATGCCATCTGATGCCGGTAGATAGAGTGGGTTGTACAGATAGGACTGACATGGTGTTTTTCACGCGCGCGCGTGGTCCAGCGATGACAACGAGAGTCCGATGAGTCACCGACGGCTGCTGCTGCTTGCAAAACACAAAACACTTTGACGTTGAGAATTATCAGCAATCTCGTTCTTCTACAAGGAGTATCAAAGTTTGCCGGTTGCTCGTGCCATCGTCTCTCTCCAGCAACTCTCCATCTCCATCTCAACGCTGGTTTCTAGTCCCGCCAGTCAAAAGTTAAAAGTCATGCTGAAAGCGGTGAGGCTCAGAGCTAGCCGGGCATCCACAATCTGCCGACGTTGGGCTTCCACGCACGCCACCAACCCGGCAGACTTCCAGGTCGATCACCTCGTTATCGGTGAGCGAGCAGACCGTGCGGCTGCTTTCCAACCCACCGAGGATGTTCAAGCTCCTCTAACTCATCCATGAAAACACAACCATTCGTAGGCGCTGGCGTGGTAGGTGCGACCTCAGTTCCAACGCTCTGGGAAATCCTTATGAAAGGAAAGATTAAAGCTCGCTTTCCATATGGTATCCAGGCCTTGCGATCGCCGAACGACTCAGTCGGCGTCCGTCCACGACCACTCTCCTCATCGACCGCAACGCGTCCTTCGGAATGGAAACATCTTCTAGGAACTCGGAGGTCATCCACGCCGGACTGTACTATCCTCCCGACTCGCTGAAGACGAGGCTGTGCATACGGGGGAACCGTCTGATGTACGGGTTTTGCGAGGAGAATCACGTGCCGTGCAAGAGGATCGGGAAGTGGATCGTGGCTACCCAGGAAGATCAGGTCGGGGTGTTGAGGGACATGGAGGATCGTGCGAGGAACTTGGGTGTGGAGGTTCGGATGGTCGACTTGGAACGTGTCAAGAGGGAGGAACCGAACGTGATCGCGAAGGCGGTGTTGGAGAGTCCGTCGACGGGAATTGTGGACTCCCATGCTTTGATGGCTTGTTTGGAGGTGAGACTTGTTCAACGCATCACGCATCCTTTTCGTCGCTGAATCTGTCATCTTTGATTAGGCGAAGCTTGAATCTCACGGAACCGACATCGCATACCACACCCTCGTGGCATCCTGTGCACCACATCCATCCACTCGCGGCTACATCGTCACGACTGCCGACCAAACGACCATTCACGCCAAAACTTTGATCAACTCCGCTGGTCTCTCGTCAGACACGATTCTAAACTCCCTCCGTCCCTCCACCGCTCCTCGTATTCATCCATGTAAAGGGGTATACTACAGCATGACGGGCGCGCCACCACCGGTGAAACGGCTCGTGTATCCTGTTCCCGAGAAGAGTCTGAAGGGACTCGGGATCCACGCAACGGTCGACATGTCCGGTAGAGTCAAGTTCGGACCCGACGCGACCTACGTTGACAGCAAGACCGATCTCGACATCAAGGAAGACAACGAGGTCAGAGATCGGTTCGCGAGTGCCATCGCGAGATATCTGAGAGGCGTGGATCCCGAGCATTTGAACGTGGATTACGCTGGGATGAGGTGAAACCGAAAAAAGAAATGCTTTTTCTTTTCCGTGACTTTGCTTGTCGGGATACTGAACGTGAACGTTGTTCGTTGACAGACCCAAGCTGTCGGGTCCTGGCGACCCGTTCCAGGACTTTCGGATAGAGGTTCCGTCCGGTCTCCCTGGGTTCGTCAATCTCACGGGCATAGAGTCGCCGGGACTCACGGCTTCTCTCGCCATCGCCGAGATGGTGGAAAAGCTTTTGGACAGGTCGTCTTCGCTAGACGAGTTGGCGTAGCTTGGGTTTCTACAGTACTCTCTCATCCCTTCACCTGATGCAAGCAAGAACGAACGATACAGCTGCTCTCATTGGGCGGTAGAAATCCGGTATTACGCCAGGCAATCGCTAGTTCATGAGGAAAGGGACGAGCTCCTCCACCGTCCTTTTTCGTTGCAAGATCTGAGAGTCTCTCCACGCGCTCTTCTCTCACTATGGCCTCTACTTCCGTAACCTTGAACACAGCTTTCGCACCCCTCTCCATACCCGCCGTCCAACCAACAGCAAAACATAGACGCGGAGTTTGCTGCCAGCAATAAGCTGCTGGTCGATCGTCCCGCCCATGGACTTGCTCGAATTGTCGCCCGAAACTGCTGTCCAAAAAGCCAAAATTGCCGCCTATCAAGCCGCGAATGCCCCCCACCTGACCGCCCAAAAACGCAAGATTCAGGGCGTTCGCTGATTTCCTCGGCGACCCCTTTGATGGCCTAATCGACATGATCAAGGCGAGGGCTGCTGAACGCCAGTATGTTATGGATGAGGAGCTCAGAAAGAAACTCCTGTGAATTTGAAATTTTTATGCCCCCATCAATCCTATCTTTTGTGGTGCCAGCGTTCACACATGCTGCGTGAAGCCGCAGGATACATGTACAGTTGGAGGGCATAAGTCGAGAACCCTCTCGAAAAAAAAACGCTAAGAGTCCTTATTGGGCCGTGTGAGAGCCCTATTCGAGATGGTTCTCCACTTCTGTCCCGCCACTGTAAGAAGCGAGGAGAGTATGTGCGGAAGGCCTTACCGAGACTCGGCATGGGGGACGGAAATAGACGGAAATAGACGGTTGTTACGCCAGGGCGAGATCCGCCACAACAGGCCAGGTAACCCATCCCTTCACTACATAAGGAGAGCGTGGGGACAGAGTCTTCCGCTTGTCCCAGTCCCGATCGCTTCTCCACGTCACTCTTTCTTTCCATCAAATGGCCTGTGCTCCTTCAATCTCAGCCGCTGTCCAACCTACCATGGAGCCTCAGTTTGCTGCCATTGCTGCCCGAGAAGAAGCGGAACATGCCGCTCGTATTGTCGCCCTTGAAGCCGAGCGGGCCGTCCGCAAAGCCGAAATCGCTTGGCTCAAAGCCGAAATCGCGCGCCAGGAGGCCACACTCGCAAGATATCGGGCAATTTCTGAATTTGTTGGCGATCCCTTTGGTGGTCTGATAAGCTTGATTAAAGTAACACTTGTCCGATGTCGTGGATATGAGGCGCTCAGAATGACAGACTTGTAAATTGAAATCTTATACCGATCGGTCACAAACCAGTCTCCGAGCGCGCTGCCGCTCCTCAGCCGTTCCTTCGTATTGCTGGCAGACTCTTGTAGACACGCCCCGATACCTGTATCCCACCTTTGCCAGAGCCATCACACACAAAGAAAAAAAATTGCGTAACATGGCGGAGTGGACGCTCGGAATGTTCCGCGTTCCACGACGGTTTGGCCTGACTTGGAGGCTTTTCCAAGGGAGACCCAAAGATGTTATCCGACTACGATTGGGAATATTTTTGTACAAGGGGGGAAACCAGAGGATACATGCAAAAAGCGAACGGAGTGAAGGAAGCGAACAAGACGAGAAAGAAGCTAGTGGAGAGATGGGATAGGATGGTGTGAACCCCCCGCCCTACTTGGCACCGTAAGCCTCGCTTCCCCAGGTAGACGTTGGCACGCCCTCCTTTGGCTTGTTCTCTGCGTATCCTCCGACGGGCGCAACGGCACCGGCGGCCTGGGCCAGCTTCTCGTCCAAGGAGAAGATGATGTCCTTGAGGGAATCCGAGACAGCCTTCTCGATCTGCTTCTTGGCCGTCTTGTTCAGCATCGGCTTGGCGAGCTTGTAGAGGATGTCGTGGTGAGAGTCGTGGAGACGGAGGTCGAGGTTGTGGAGGGTCGTCTCCACTTCGGCGGCGTGCATGTATCGACCCTTGGAGTTGGTGTCCTCGGCCAGACGTCCCGTCTCGGAGCCGGGGGTGATCTTGACGCGGATCGAGAGACCTTCCTTCTTGATATCGAAGTCCGCAAGTCCGACGTCACCTGGTAGAGGGGAAACCGAGACTTGTTAGCAATAGTTTGCATCAATTGCACCACCCAATCTTGGACTTACCAGCCTTCCAGAAGCCAGAGTGCTTGTTGAAAAGCCACGCAATGTCGCGAGCCGACGCCTCAACGTTGGAGATCTCCAAGATGATGTGGTTGCTGAACTGATCGTTAGGGTCCGTCTTGGTAGCATCGATAGTCGTGTCGGTGACGACTCGGATGTACTTTGGCAGGATGGTCGAGTGAAGGATGATGTTGTCGAAGATCATGTGGTAAGTTCCGTCGTCGACCTCGACACGGGGGATGGGAAGGTAGGCCAGCTTGTCGGCGATGGCTGGGATGCACTTGGTCAGATCGCGCAGGAGGTCGGGCTTGAACGAAGGGTTGCCCTTCTCATCGAGGAAGAGGTCCGTGAAGAGCGTGGACGTGTCCGACTGGAGCTGCGAGGTGGCCTTGTTGTTGGCGAGACCCTTCGCAAAGTTCTTGGCCTCGTACGAGATGTTCTGGGTACGGTAAGAGTACTTGTCGAGGGCCTGACGACCACGCTCAACGAGCTCCTCTGCCTCCTTGGTGTAAGAGTCCTGGTTGATGTATCCGGGCTCCTTGATGGTGCGCTGGATGTAGACTCCAAGGTCACGGTAGAAGACGCGGAGATCATCGTCATCACGAGCGTCCTCGGCAAGACCGCGGAGCTCCGTAACGAGGGGGTCGAGGGACTTGCCGTCGGCGAAGTTCTCGATGAGGGTCTTCGCGTTGGACACTGCGAGGCGAGAGTCCTTGGAGGCTTGCGCCTGCTGAGGGTCGTTGGGGATGGAAGCGACCGTGTTGACGGCGGTACCAGACACCGCCTTGGCCTGGTGGGCGAGAGGGGCAAGGAGAGCCAGCAAGTCCTCAATGCCGTTCTGGAACTCAGGCTTGGACTGGATGGTGCGGGTGACTGCCTTGAGCTTCTCGACGATCTCACGCTTCTTCTCCTCGGGAAGGTTGGCGAGCTTGCGTGCCACGCGTTCGCCGGTCTGGCGAACCTGGGAGTTGGGGTCCTTGAGCTGGGATGCAGCCTGGTTGGCGGCAGAGCGGCCCTGGTTGAGGAGAGCCTGTCCCTGGGCCAAGGCGGTGTCCTTCAGACCCGAGGTGGACTCCTCGCCGGTGTGCAGCTTGGCGCCGTGCTCGCGGATGGCGTCCGACGCCTTGTTGACCTGGTCGGCGGGGAGACGACGTTCTGCCTCGTCGGCGACGGTGTCGATGACGTTCTTGGCGGTGTCGCGAAGGGTCGCTCCGCCGGCGAGGGAGTCGCCTGCGGTCTGACGGGTGTTGTTGGCAGCGGCCTGACCCTCGTTGGCGACCTGCTGGGCCTGCGCCTGAGCCTGGTCCTTGCGCTCGTACGCAGCCTGCTTGCCCTGTTCGAGGGTGCCCTGGGCGTTGTTGGCGGCCTGCTGGCCAGCCTCCTGCAGATCGTTGTTGGCGACGGTCTCGCGGGTCTTGGCAGCTGCTTGACGAACGCTGTCGGGAGCGTTCTCGTCGTTGGCGAGGTCATCCGACGCGTCGACGATGTTGCTTTGCACGAGCTCTGAGAGAGAGGGAATAAGAAGGACGTTTGTGAGCAAGGAGAGCGTGGGAAATCGGAGAGACAAGCGGTGGAGCTTCCTTCGATGGTCGTGGGAAAGGGAAACACGAGCAAAGCTCGAAGCTCCCTTCGGTCGCCCCGGCGTGGGAAAATGAGGTGGCAACAAAGCTCCCTTCGGTCGCTTTACAGAAACAGACCGCGTTTCGCGCGGAACATGTGTACGTCACTTCTCGCTCGCTTCGCTCGCGCACCTACCCTGTACGAGACTGCTGATGTCGGTCAGGAGACCCCTGAACTCGGCCGAGGTGACGATCTGCTTGGCCAGCTGCGCGGAAGCGGCACCTGCCTGGATCAACGTGTCGGCGGCCGAGCTCGCCTGGTCGCCGGTGAGACCCGCCGAGCTCCTGGACGCCGACCTGTTCCCGTAGTAGATGGCGTTCTGGAGCTCGTTGTTGGGCATGGTCTCGGTGGCGACCTTGCGGGTCGAGTCGAGGATGCGTTCGGCGTCGGCGAGGACCTTCTTGCCGGCTGGCGACATGTCCTTTGCTGCGTCGTGGAGGGTTCCGTCTCGCTTGATGTCGTCGATGGTGGAGACGGCTTGGGCGGTCGTGGGAAGCTTGCCGTCTTGGAGGGCGCCGACGACGGCTCGGGCCTTCTCGGTGCGTTCGCGTTCAATGTCGGCCATGGTTGTCTGTTTTCTGTGTGTGAGTGTGTATGGGAAGGGGGTGAAGGGTATGTAAGATGAAAAAAGAAGCGCGAGAGAGGGTGTTTCCAAGAAAAGTTTGTATTGGGTTTGATGTTGTGATGGTGAGCTGAGAGAAGCGAAGCGACGAGGGGGGGGGGATGAGGGTCCATGTCTTATAGGTTGGGAGGCGCCACCAGTCCCGTTC
>JADGJA010000252.1:0-27603 GCA_027596035.1 Thoreauomyces humboldtii
GACCTGAACTCGCCCCCCGGTATCTGCGCAGGTTCGAATGGCTGGATCCGTCCATCAAGAAGACAGAGTGGTCGAAGGAAGAGGATGAAAAGTTGCTTCACCTGGCAAAGATGATGCCAACGCAGTGGCGCACCATAGCCCCCATCGTCGGACGGACCCCTGCGCAGTGCTTGGAAAGATACCAGAAGCTGCTGGACGAGGCGGAGATGCAGGAGGGCGAAGGGGTACGAAACCGTTTCAGTTGCGTTCCCCGAGACACGGCAGGCAGACCATCCCGCTGACTTCCCAGCGCATCGTAGGACGCAGGTCCCACCGGAGACGATGTCAGGCGCTTGCGACCAGGGGAGATCGATCCGGACCCGGAAGCCAAGCCAGCGAGACCTGACCCTGTCGACATGGATGAAGACGAAAAGGAGATGCTTTCAGAGGCTCGCGCTCGTCTGGCCAACACCCAAGGCAAGAAGGCGAAGCGAAAGGCGCGCGAAAAGCAGCTGGAAGAGGCTCGCCGGCTGGCGTCCCTGCAGAAACGGCGTGAACTCAAGGCTGCGGGCATCGAAGTGCGCAACAAGCGAAAGAAGCGAGGAATGGACTACAACGCCGACATCCCCTTCCACAAGAAGGCTCCCGCCGGATTCTGGGACGTCAACGAAGAGAAGGATCGCGAGGACAAGGAGAAGCGGGCCGTCACCAACGTCCTTCTGCAAAAGCTCGAGGGAAAGCGCCGAGCCGACATTGAGGATGGGGAACGGAAAAAGGACGCGAAAAAGCAGAAGACTCAGAAGGAGGCAGGAGACTACATTCCTCCTCAAGCCAAGAAGGCTGCGGAACAGCTGGTTTTCAGCGAGCGCAAAAAGCTCGTGCTGCCCTCTCCGCAGGTGGGAGAATCCGAGATGGAAGAAATCGTGAAAATCGGCGCGGCAGGCGAGAATGCAAAGTCGATCGTTGATTCCGATGAGTTTATTGCTTCGCGCGGACTTCTTGGCGACTATTCTTCGAGCTTCCGATCTGCGACACCTTTGCGTACGCCTCGGACCCCCGCAGTGGGTGACCTGTTGAAGACTCAGGCTAGGAACCTCCGCGCAATGGAACATTCGCAAACTCCACTCCTTGGCGATGACGTTTTCTTGGAAGGCCAAATCACGTTCGACGGGTCCACCCCGCGGCCCGTTTCTATGCAGACGCCCAATCCCATGTCCCTTCAACAAACCCCTCGCGATGGCGCCACTCCTTCCGTTGCAATGACTCCTTCCGTTGCAATGACTCCCCGAACGAACGCTTCAGGAATGGTTTTCGGGCGCACCCCCCTTCGCGATCAGATGGGGATCAATACACCTCGATCCTCCGATTACGGTGGTTTTGACGAAACGCCCCGTCAGGAGCGTCAAAGGCAAAACCTGATTCGCCAGCAGCTCGCTGATCACTTCAAGACCCTGCCGAAACCCAAGAACGACTTTGAGATCGTCTTGCCAGACCACAAGAAGCAAGCCGACGACGAAACAGCTGAGGCTACCATTCTAAATGGAGGCGAAGATGCCGCAGATGTCGAAGCACGAGGGTTAGCAGCACGCAACGCTGATGAGCAGGCACGGCTGAACAGACGGTCCCAGTCCGTGCAACGTGACCTGCCTCGTCCTAACGTAATTCGCCAAAAGGCCGTCCTCGGTTCGTCAGAGCCTTTGAGTTCCATAGACGAGATGATCCGGAAGGAAATGCTCCTCATGTTGGAGAACGACAGTGCACGCCACCCAGCTCCGGGACAAGTTTCGTTCTCCGAGGAGCCCCCAGTTCTGGAGAACATCGACGATGCCTGGCTCGCTCAGGCAAAGGCTCTTCTTGATGCAGAGTTCGCCAATCTTAACCTAGACCAAGACGACATCTTCGAGTTCGACGCTCTGCACGAGAGTGTTTCTGACGCAGATGTGTTCGTCCGTGGACAGACCGCACACGCTCTCGGGTCGTTCCGCCCACGCTCGTCGATATCCGACGCTGACCTTCAGAAGGTGCACGCAGCGGAACTCGACGCGCATCGGGAAACGATGCGCAGGGAGGCCGACCGTGCACGCAGGCTCGAAAAGAAGCTTGGCGTCGTGCTGGGTGGTTACGCGGCTCGTGCCACCAAGCTCCGAAAGGACATTGCGGTTAGCTGGCGAACGGCCGAGGAGCAAGGCATCGACCTCGAGAGTTTCCGTGCGCTCAAGGAGCAGGAGGACGCGGGTGGGCCCTACCGAGTGGAGAAGCTCAAGAAGGAGGTCACGGCGCTCGAGATCAGAGAGCGTGACCTCCAGACAAAGTACGGCGAGCTCTACCGCGTGAAGGAGACTTTGGAGGAGGAGATCAAGGAGCTCGTTGCAGCTGCGGCTCCGCTTTCTTCTGATTCGGATGAAGATGAAGCGCGGCCAATGGAGGTGGACGGCGCATAAAAGCTTACGTTTCATTTCTATTGCTCAATCCGATCGTTTGTTGGAGTGCCTGTGTTCAAGTGTGTTGCTTCCCGTTTGTGGCTACAAAAAAAAAGTGTTTTTTTTCGATAGCCAGCGGCAAAGATTGCCGCTGCTACGACTTGCCCACTCCTCCACCCCGTTGATATAAAGGGAGGAGGGGTGGCAAGCTTGCCTCTCACTCACCATATCCAACCCTTTTCCCACCCAATGATGACCGGCGACGCAACACCCGACCCTATATCAGATGCCTTCGCGGACCTTGACCTCGCATTCAAGGAGCAAGGCGCCTCGATCGCCGTTATTCACAATTCTCAAGTTCGGTACCACTGCATGGGCAACAGGTCGCAGGACCCGAACGACCCGGTCACGCCGCAGACACTCTTCGGAATCGGCTCCCTCTCCAAAGCCTTCACCTCCTTCTGCGTGGCCAAGTTGGTCGGTCGAGGGAGGATCGATTGGGAGGCTCCCCTGTCGACGCAGGGAGACTTCGGCGTCGCGTTCTCGGATCCCGTCGTGACGGACAGGTGCACGTTGGTGGACCTTCTGTGTCATCGATCGGGATTGGCAGAAGACGAGGAGGCCATCCCGCTGTATCCTGGAAACGACTATCTCGTCAGGCTGCCGCACATCCCGTTGGGCAGGCCCTTCCGGACTGAGTTCCAATACAACAATACCACCTACACCGTGGCGGGAAACGTCGCTGCAAAGGTCTCGGAAGTCGCGTCCCGGTCGTACGCCGACATGGTGCAGGAGGAGATTCTCGATCCGCTCCACATGGGTTCGACGTTCACCACCCAGAAGCGGTTCCTGGCTGCACTGAAGGACACTAGAAGGCCCCTCGACGTGGCGCTTCCGTCCGAGGACGGGGAGACACTGCCCATCGAGAGCAACATCTGGTGCGATGCCATCGCCCCCGCCGCCAGCATCGTATCCAATGCGGAGGACATGATAAAGTGGGCGAGAGAGCTTCTGTCGTGTGCTACGCAAAAGAAGGAGGGAAACTCGGTGTCGAAGAAGGATCTGCTGGAAGAGGCACAGACGAAGATGCTTTTTCGAGGTCACATGGCGACGGACTGGCGGATGTTTGCCAAGTATCCGGAATTTGGTGACACGCAGTGTGAGTTTTGTCGTCGCTCTTGCTCTCGAGAGAGGTTCATCGCCTGACCCTTTCTCCCCTTTCTCTCCCTGGCAGACGGTCTCGGCTGGATGACGACCACCTACCGAGGCAGACGATGCCTCGTCCATCTCGGAGGCACGACGGCGTTCAACAGCTCGATCTGGCTCTTCCCAGAGGACGACCTAGCCGTGGTATCGCTGTCCAACGAGATGGCGGGATGGACCACCAACATCGCCGGACCCGTCGTAGCCGACCGGATCCTGTTCCCAACCGCACCCGTCACGCCGTCGTACCCAGATCGCGTCCACGAGTGGGCCGAGGCGAGACGCAAGCGCAAGGAAGATGCCGGCGCTGCTGAGCCATCTCACGGGAAGAAAGCCACGGTCGATTCAGCGAACGACACGGTCAGGTACACTCATCGAGGATTCGGAACCGTGTGCGTGACGAGTTCCACGCTCGTGCTCCAGAATCCCGGTCTCGATGAGTTGAGGTGGACATTGTGCGAGAAGTTACCATCAACATCGACATCGCCATTGTCCAGCGAACAGGCACTGACGACATCGTTCATAGCGGTGCAGGAACGACCAGCACCGTATTCCGAGGGACTTCACGAGATGGAGGTCAGGTTCGAGGATCGGGAAGGTGGAGGCAGGACGCTTTCTTTTGAGGTACCAGGAGTTCCTGGGTGGACGGATTTCGTGATGGAAGAGAAGAAGGCTACGGCTGTTTCTGCCGTTCTTTGAATATTGAAAAGCTGTTTGCCTCGTTACGACTCTTTAACGCCGTTGAAAAGGGCCTGAAGGATCGATAATTGAGAATCGACGGAAAATATATTTATTCAATTCAGAAAAATGCATCAGAAAAGAGGTGAGGCTCTCGGTGAGAGCGAGATACTGAGCACGCTCAGTCGCGCCTGGCATACTTGGAAGCCATATCAGCAGCATTGCCGTCATCGTGCAACCGTTTGTTCGCCCCTGCGAGGTCGTGTCTCGGGCCGGGCACATAGCCAGCAGGACCCCGTGGATCAGGGTATCCGTGCGGAGGACTATGAAGAGGTACGTCAATCTTCAGAATTGGACAAAGAAGGGAATGTTGTCTCAGCTGGACTTACTAGCCATGTCTGGGAGGAGCCCCTCGACCCCCTTCGTAATAGTACGGGTCCTGCATCCCGCGCGATGGGGGGTACCCGTGCGGCAGGGGTCTCTGCTGGTGAGGTAGCATGCCCATAGGTGGGCCTTCCCGGTAATGTGGAGGATATTGATGATGAGAAGGGTACTGCTGACGATGCATCTGGGGATGTACTGGCATGCCGTAACGAGGGTCATACCCTTGACCATACGGCGGGGCCATGTGCTGAGGAACTGGATAGCCGGGACCCGGCCCTCCTTCGGGGTAAGCCGAAGGGTAACGATGGTACTCTGGAGGCGGGTGCGCTTGCGGTGGATACCTGGCCGGGCCTGCGCCTCCTGCCACAGTTCCGTCGACGACACCAGTGACATCGCTGTCTGAAGGCCGTCGCGCCGCCACAGGTTCCACGGGACGCTATATGGAGGAATGAACAGGGAAGTCAGCAAATCCTCGTTCCTCGCTTACTAAAATGACAAAATATGTACGCATACCTTGTCCGTGATGCGAGTGATAACACCTGGTTTGGGTGCGGGTGGAACAACCGGGGCGCGCTGAATAACCACGGGATTGTTTGATTGTATCGGGGGAGTAGGAGTGATGACTTTGAACGGCTTGGCATCTGCAGGACGCCGATTTAGAGCTGGAATGTTGGGAAGCGGGATTGGTACCCCGTTCGACGAGGTGGAAGCGGATGCGGTTGCTGCTGCTGGTGGAATGGGACTCGCCGTTCTTTGGATAGCCGTTATGGCGTTCGGGAGAGCTACGCTTTGAGGAGCGGGGGATCCATTCGACCCTAGCGTTTTGCCAGCTATGTACTCTCGGATATGAGCGTCAACACGCTGTCGAAGAGCCTTGTCGGCAATAAGATCGTCGGGAGACTGGTCTGCTGAACATTTGGGGCAGTGTAATCGTTGATCCGGATCGTCGTTGTCGAGCAAGTGAGTTCGTATACCTAACATCGAGTTTTAAAGAATCAGAGGGGGCCAACCTATATACACATGCCTCAACCGAAGCTCGCTTACATTCATCACAAAATTTGGTGCGGCAACACGAAGTCAATACAGCATCTCGAAGGAGTTTCTTGCAAAGAAAACAGGCCAAATCTTCCGGTACTGAAGCCATCTCATAAACGTCCCCGGCGCCTAGGTAATTTTTGTTCTGAGCCACGACAACACCCCATGCTTGGCTGTACAGTTATGACTCGTAAGTTGCCGTCTACTAATAACACTCCTGCGAAGGACTTACTCGTTAGGTTGAGCAATGACTAGCTCGCCGCTTTGCGTGACCATAACCCCGCCTCCAGCGGCATGTTTATCATCCACGGGTTTTAGAAAGATTTTGGGGATACCGGTTGTGCGCTTCAGCTTTGGTCTATCAAACTGCTCGTTGCCGATTGTGGGACAGGTGTTGATGAAATGCCCTGAGGACGTCGGTACAGTAATAGTCAGACCTCCCCTCGCATAAGACGAGAAGACCGCTCGCAACTCCAGAGCTACGCCTCGCGCACCTTTCTGACCACACCGATAACAAATGTACCCAGGCGGGGGCGGTCGCGAGGAAAACTCGCGCTGCTGCCAGCCACCTCCTCCCTGCGCTGCCCCACCCTCGCCTCCAGCCCCACCGGCTGCATTCCGATCCCCTCCGGCTGGATGTCCGCCCCCTCGCCCTCCTCGTCCGGCATTATAATACTGCCGTGGGATTGGCTTTTGTCTATTCGGGCAAAACAGCGTCAGCTAAGCTAAGCTACTCGCAAATGTCATCAGTGGTGAGAGACTATCCAACTTACTGAGCCATGCGATCCTGCGCTTCCGCCCATTGGTCTGTCTGCATCTTGAACATGTTGGCGATTCGCTCTTCCTCTGTTTCGCCGGTTATTTCGCTGCTCGGTGCGTCAGGCCCTGCGTCCGCCTTTGGCCTGCGATCGAGAAAGGTGCCGTCAGAAAGATGTAAGAGAACGGCGGTGTCTCGGGCAGTGTTGACGACATACTGCGGAGCGCGGTTGTTCAGAGTGTGATGTTTGGGGCCGGCACCAGGGGGCCCGGGTGCAACACGGGCTCTAGACCCTCCCAGCATCGCACCCGTTGGCATCGAAGTCGTCAGATATCTCTGCGCGGTGCCCTTCCCAGGTTTGGAAGCTGGATGACGCGACACGAGAACCGATGTGTTACGCGGGATCTGAGACATATCATCCTTGTATTCTGAAGCCACGAACAGAAGATAGAAGGTATGACGAAAGGAGAACCAGGGACAAAAAAAAGAGACAGGGAAACATTCATGAGTCGATCCGAGCTGAACGATCGTAGAATACATGTTCACTCAGCTCCGCGCAACAAAACAAAAAAATAGCTCGCAAGTCCCGCCTTAGGTCCGGAACTCTCCCAACGGATCCATGTCCTCCACCGCGCGACAAACCCGAGCCAGCGAGCCCTGCGCATCTGCAACGCGAACGGCGTCATCCATCTCCTCGTGATTCCATTCCAGCGAACTCCCGCTAAAACATTGCTTCCCGGCAAGAGCGTGAGGGGGTCTTGTGCAGCGGCCATAGTGCCGGATGCGACCTTGACGTATGCCCATGTGCCAGGTATAAGATGACAAGAGAATCGCTGGGCCCGTAATGCCCACGCCTCGAAGATCTCTTTTGTCGCATAGCGGGCTGGTGAATATCGCTGAACGAAAGCTCGGGAACCGCAAGAGGACACAGGCCACTGGGGAAACGATATAACGACGGACACCGGACGGATTTGGAACAAACTACCCACCATCGTTTGTCTGGGCATGATAGACGGCGAGGTCAAAGTCTGTGCCCTTGCCGAGCTTCTTTGCCACGAGAATCTCGCGCTTGAGGTCAAAGACAGAGATGTTGGTGCCGTCAAAGGTGCAAGTGTCATAATCTTTCGCCGACTTGAACTTGTAGAACACAACCGACATCTCCTCAGCGTTGCTCGCCCGGCAAACTTGAGATATACAGTATCGAGAGGGTGCTCTTCCGCAACGGGTGTGGGGGGTGTCGGTATGGGTGAGCGGTGAGTGGTCGGAAGGGACGGAACTGGAACCGTCGCTCCTTCGTGGAGGCAAAGACACGGGGGCGGGGCGCGCTGTGGCTGTGCTTGTCCATGTCGGACACTTTTCCATCCATTCATTCCCCGATCCCCCGTTTTGAAGCGATTCCCACTCGCATAAAACCTCTCGCACCATGTCGCACCATCCGGCTTTCACCTTCGGCGCCCTTTGTAAATTTCATGCGATGTTTTCTCATGCGCTGCCAGAGGTCGAGAAGAACTGATACCTCTTTTCGCAATAAGGCGCTACCGGGGGCGTGTTCGGATATGCCAAGTCACGATCGCGTCCATCCCTCATTGCGGGTCTGATCTTTGGCACTGCTTATGTCGCTTCCGGGTATCAACCTCGCTTCTTTCATCGATGTTTGAAGCCAAGATTAGGGGCTCAAATTCCTATTCAGTTACCTGATTCAGAACAACGCGGACTACGGTCTTGAGCTTGCTACTGCGACTTCCGTCCTTTTGTCCGGCGCCATGATCCCACGGGCAATCAGGACGAGGAAGCCCGTCCCGATGATGTTGGCCGTGCTGGGTAGTCTCGGAGCCGCTTTCTATGGAAAGAAGACATGGGAGGGAGTGTATGGCGTCTAGCTGTGGACCATCAGTGCTGTTACACTGTAGGCATCTACCAGTTCCAATAATAGCCCGACGTGTCCTTCAACCCGACTGGTCCGATTTCAAACAATGGATCGGCGATCAGGGCATGGATCGGAGAGAGGCGGAAGGGCGTTAAACACTTTAAATAGGATAAACGTCCAGATCATCGCTCAATCCTATCCATAAACAGTGGACATATCGGACTAGATAAGACTGTGCGGTGAGGGTCTTCATCGCCATTACAAGAAACTATCTATTCGAAAACAAACATGGTCTCGACATCAACGCCATCGCCAAATCCCTCAACTCCTATCATCATCCACCACCTCAACGACTCCCGGTCACAACGTATCATTTTCCTGCTCGAAGAGCTCAACCTCAACTATGAGGTCACGAAATATGCGCGGGGTGCCGACCAACGGGCGCCGAAGGAACTGGAAAAGTGTCACTCCCTCGGCAAAGCCCCGGTCCTACAAGACGGACGACACCTCCTGGCAGAGTCCGGTTGCATCGTCGAGTACCTCGTCGACACGTACGGTCATGACACGCTGAAGCCGGCTCGCGGAACGGACGAGGCGATCCTGTACTCGCAGTGGATGCACTTTGCGGAAGGCTCGCTCATGCCACCGCTCCTCATCTCCCTCGTCTTTGGGTTTGTCGTCAAACAAGTCCCTATTCTCATCCGCGGACTAGTGAAAGCCATCTCCGGTGGGGTTCATGCCAAGCTCATTGACCCGGACCTCAAGCATCTCACCGAGTATGTCGAGCGCAACCTCGAATTGCACCAGTTCATGGCAGGCTCACAGTTCTCCGCTGCCGACGTCATGATGACATTTCCATTGGAGGCATTGATGAAGACTCACGCGGCCGCGTTCGTCGGACCGCACACCAAGGAGTGGCTGAAGCGCATGCATGCCCGGCCAGCTTATGTTCGGGCTCTAGAGAGAGGTGGAGAGTACAAATACGTCAAGTAACTAGTTAGTCATACCCATTATAATAGATTACCATCGTTTATTGTTCCGAATATGGGCCCGCCTTGAATCCAAATATGAGGATGTTGGCATTGAGCTTCTAAGATGAGTCATGAGCTGTCGAGCCTTTTTCGAAGGAAAAGCTCCGCTCGTTGCGACTTCCTGCTATTGAGGGACGTGAATCCATCTTGAACCTTCTCTGCCATGCCGCATGTCAAGCCTCATTCCGGAAGTCGGGCTTGACTTCCGTCATGCCACACAGAATGCGCTGCTCCGCCCTCGGTACACGCCAACAAGCATCAGCACTTGAGGTTTGAGCACTGCTGGCGTTGCTGAATAGAGCATATGGTGGCGAAGGATCCGGGGACGCTGCTGCCAGGGGTGGAAGGACAGGCGGAGAGGACAGAGGATGTGTCAAAGGGGCCTGACTGGGGACGAGCCGAGTAGTCACAACGGCTTCAATAGAAACTTGCGGAGTGTCCAAAAGCTCATGGGCGGTTGGCTCTCTGTTGCATCTGTTTCCAGAACAACGAGCTAGGGACAACTGACTATCGCATGTCTCATCAGAGAGAGCGAGAAACTTCGTCGACAAAGGGTACAGCAAAGCTCTGGAGAACGATCCCGGTTATTCTCATCGCAACAAAAAGACAGACAAGCACGAGACCCATCACAGTCTACATGCCATCGTCACCAGTGCAGCAACAACAGATGGCGCGTTTTGAACTCCTCTCCGGAAGCAAGACCCAAACCATCGTGGTCATTGCCGGGGTTCTGGCAGAGTGGATAGAGATGCTCAGGACGAATCAGCGAGAATGGGACATGTTTCACACAAAGATCTTTAGCTCTGGGTCGACCTTGGAAATCGACTGGCGATGACGAGTATGGCTTCTCTGTGGAAAACGGCAGCCTTTTAGATTTATACAATATCTTGAATATCATATATACGATTCCCTTCCCCGCAGCTCGTGCAGACGTGATTAGGCAAATCGAGGGGTCCAAATTGCCCTGTGCCAGTTTGTGAACGCAACGAACATGGCCGGACCATTCGCTGGTATATTTCATAGCTGGGTATTGGCCAACTGAAGGCAGCTTGACTCAGTATACATCGCCCGCGCTCCCCTGAAGCTCACTGTCGCCGACGTCCTCCTTCTCCTTGCTAGGACAGAATGATTCTGACTGCTGATTTGTCAGCGGTAACAAAGTCTCGCTCATTCGAGCCACCGCAGCGAGCTCGTGATCCGCAGCCGCCGGGGACACCGGCGTCAACTTGCGAGACTTTGGCTCGTTGACATCCAAAGTCTGGTTAACCTGCATGGTGTCACGCGAGCCCGCGTTCTGGACACGTCACCATCAACGGTAAGCATAGCTGCGGAGGATGGTAGTGCATATCAACCAGGACGTACGGTTATAACGAACGCGCCTTGTTCCGAAGAAGCTTGCGGCGATCTTATACAGGACGCCATTCTGAAACGAACTCACGAGCGGTCAGACAGGCGAGTAAGCTCGGAAGAGCTTCGGGGCGCCTACATTGATTCATCTCCGGATTTTTCGAGCAGAATACGAAATCGAGGAGCGGAATCCCATTCTATACTGTTGGTGAGAACCGTTTTGGCTTGCACAAAGCGCCTCGAACTATCAATTCAACGTACCCATCATATAATGCACGTCTCGAACATCAACCAGAGGAGTGCTGAGGACAACCACAGCAATGTTGAACTGAGCAGCAAATCGTAAGAGAGTGTAGGTATGCCTTTCGATTGCCTGAATTTTGTCTTTCCGACGCAGCGCGGCAGAAAGGTGGTGCGATATGGAGTCGAAAACTATTAACTTGACCTGAAAGGTAGGGTCGCATCAATGCTGATCCAAAGACGCTATATCCGTGGCCTCCTCCCTTTTTACCTCTGGATGATCTACCAAAAACTGTCGCATCTGCCTCAAAACCATGTGTTGTTCGGCATCGTCGTAAACCCGAATGCAGAAGATGCGATCCAGAAACTCGTCAGCTGTAGGACAACCTGCAACGGAGAGCGAGTAAGTCATTTCGTAAACAATGCATCCTAAGCATGATTAACATACATAGACAAGCAGTGCCTTCTTCATTAAGCTTCTCAATGAGGGCGTCCACCATGTCCCTCACAACATGCGAGTCGAAGTCTCCGCGGGTATCTAATTGCAGTAGAAGTTGCATAAGCGTGTAACGCTTACTGCCTATCCCGGTATCACTTCTCACCGATGTAAACTGCCGCACCATGAATGCCACCAGTACTCTCTGGGATTTGGACATTTACGCAGAGTTGCATACTATAGGGGCAAGTAGGTGTCAGCATGAGACCTTCAATCGTCATCCTTGATGTACCGACGAGTCTACTGACCCAATATTTACAGCCCCAATGCCAGACGGGCTCACGAACTCTGTAATGTGCCCAAGAGGCACTCCCCCTTGACGCCCTCGCTCCCGTAGGAGCATATCCAAAACTTTTGATGACGTAGTAACAGTACGTGTATCTTCTACCTTCCTTTCAGGCAAGTCCATCTTCGACGACGACGGGTCCCATGAGTCCGACAGAGATTCTGCTGGCCCACAAAAACAATGCATCAGTGCAGTTTGCGGAGCGAGATCCAAGAATTACTACCAACCATCTTCATTCTCCTCCTTAATGGCACTGTCCTCAAGTGGGTCCTCTTGCTCAGCGACCGGGGAAGCTGAAGGAGAGAGTGGAATCAGGTGGTCAAGTAGTCTTCGAGGGGTCTAACGGAGGCTCACTTGGACCAGGGGGGTTGCTATCGATTCGTCCCACCGCTTGCGTGTTGTCCTGATCGTCCGTACTGGTCTCGATGGTGTCGTGTTCCGCCTCGTTAATTCGAATTGCGGACAGAGGTGGTTTTGCTGAGAAAC
The DNA here is from genome assembly GCA_027596035.1 of Thoreauomyces humboldtii. Taxonomy (NCBI): domain Eukaryota; kingdom Fungi; phylum Chytridiomycota; class Chytridiomycetes; order Spizellomycetales; family Powellomycetaceae; genus Thoreauomyces; species Thoreauomyces humboldtii. Next base: position 12,210 of record JADGJA010000252.1, read on the forward strand.
TGGGATCCGGAGCGGTTGGTAATGGCTCGCAAAGCGGGCCTGTCTTGCTATTTGTCACAGCTTCAAAGCCAAGTTTACTGTCCTGATCCGCCGCTTGTATAATTTGCCGCAACAAACGGGCGGACTGGGATGGCCGCAAGGGAGTGGTAAACGGGTTGTGCCTCATGCTCTGTAACGTTAAATAGCAGGGGCTTGTGTATTTAGGGGCTTGGTGTTCCGGAGAGGTTAAACGTTGTCCTTCAGCTGTTCTCGGGATCCTGAATGGTTTGCTCCGCATGGGTGGTGCCGCCAGTGAAGATCGCGGTGGTTTCTCCGGGCGGAGGCCATCTTGAGGAAGGTCTTCGTTTCTCAGCGCTCTCAATTCTGCCAAAGCCCAAGATGCTAGTGAAGGCTCGTTCTGTGTTCGCCCAATTTCTGCCTCGCGGCTATCGCCAAGCTGCTGTTGTAATACGAAAGCGGCGCCGATAGGTCCGCCCGTAGACTTATCAGCGGGCGGACTTGACGTTATGATCCCATTCGCTTGCTCGGGTTGCCAAGCAGGTTCTTTTGTGCAACTGAATCCCCGGTGCTCGGTGACTGCTGTAGCAGCAGCAGTTGCGCGCGGCGAAGGGGAAACCGACTTGGCTGGCGCATATTGCGAAACCATAGGATTCGGCGCGCCTGGCATACTCCAGAAGTCTGCCATGGTGATAAAACAGTCGTCCATGGGCTCTTTCAAATCAACCCTTACTGGGAAGTCAGCAGTTTCGAGAGCTTCAGACTCGCCGCCAGTATTTTCGACTTGAGTGGAACCCTCATATTGCCGCTCTGGGGAATCTCGGTGCAAAGGTAGAGCACAGGAATGATTTGCGACCGGTCGTCCGGATCGAGGGGTTGTGGAAGGATGCCGGGAAAGCAGCTCAGGGGATGACGAGACATCTTCCAGGTCGCTGTCTGGCGATTGGCCCAGGAGCGGGTGGGTTTGCATAGCGGTCTCCTCACGTTCATGATGAGATAACGGCTGCGAGTCTGGCACAAGTATCTCGGATATGGAGCGTTTAAGGGACCCTGGAGGAAATCTCGAGGCGCTCGTCATCACTTTTTCGACAGGCGTCGGTACTTTCGGGATGCCGAGTTCGCTAACATATGCTGAGGGCTTGTGAGGAAAGCCAACAGCATGTTGAGCAAGTATATGATCAGTCTGTGACTGGGAAATGTAAGAATCCGCCGCAACGTTCTGTGATTCGCGCCTTGCGTTTGCTGGTGATACGTTGTTAGCAATCTCGGGCGGCCGTCGACGCGGACGTTGGGAAGAGAGCCCGCGAGCCCATGGTCTTGGGTTTCCAGTGACTGAGATCTGGGATGCTGGTGGGAAGTTCTGCGATGCCGACCTCTGAGCGATCAGTTGCTCAGTTCTTGTTGGCACAGACGAAGTACTATGGTGTGGGTCAAGCGCAGGTTTGTGTGGAGCAAGAAGTCTTCGCCCCTTTATATAAACTTTTCTTCTGTCCACACTGGAGTCTTGGCCGGTCGCCCCGGCAAAAACTGGTGATGACCCTCCGGCAATGCCGAAATCTGCACGTGTCGACCAATGCTGGTTTCTGTGGACGGTATCGAGACGCGGTGTGAACGGATCCCGAGAAGTGATGTTCTCATTTTGGTCAAGTTTTGCTGAGCATGGCTCCATGTCCGATGCTCCTTCCACTTGCTTCTCTAACGAAGAACCAGTGACTTGGGCGGTGACTTCGACGTCTGGGACAGGCTGCACGCCTGCCAGGTCTCTGCCAGAAGCATGTGGATCCACAAAAGGACTTTCATTAATGCGGTCGTTGTTTTCGGGGCATGCCAAAACTTCCTCACTCGCCGTTAGAAGACTCAGCGGGTCAGTCTTCTGAACCTGGGAAGTTGCTGATGGCAAAGCTGGCCATATAGTCGGCGTAACAAAGCTCCTTGGCAGTCCGTGGTCGTCGCGGTCTCGAATATGTCCCTTTTGGGCACTTCGAAAGGCCGTCGGGCCTTGCCGGCATTGTTCGAGAGGGGGGGTGGCCACTCGACGCTTACGGACACGAGGAATCAACTGCTCATATCCGTTCCTTGCATGAAATACCGGCTTCTTCCGAGAGGTATCCTCGAGTTCTGGAGTCGGAGATCGCGGCGGTCGGTGCGAACGTACTTTTCGTTCGGTTGCGATTGTCCAAATGCTACCACCGGAAGATGGTGCGGACTTTCGTCTGATTCTTCTGGTCTTGCGATCCGAAGAACCCAGGTTTACGGGTTCAGCACAATGCCCGTCTGCTGTGGGTACTGGTCGAACAGGTTGCAATGCTTTTTTTGGTAAGGATTCCAAAGAAGCGCTCCTAGAGCTTCTAGATTTCGCTCGTACCGTGGAAGCAGCCACGGTTCGCAGTAGTGCTGGAGGAGAAGTCACGGCGACCTTATGGGTAGACGTTTTACAAGTCGGCGAGAACGATGGTTTGTTCTTGACCTCGTTCCGCAGTACATCTGAACAAAAGTCCACCCCCATCCGTTTGAGATGTTGCTTAGGAGTTGTTGGGGGTGCTGTCTCGGCAGGTCCCACATGTTGAGATGATATGATATGCGGCGCAGATAACGATGGTGCCTCTAGAACGGATGATATCCCGGCAGCAAGGTGTGGTTGTGGGTCATCCTGCTCATCTAGTAAGCTCGCATGGGCCGGGCCGGGTTTCAAAAACCCACCTGTCTCGTCATAGCTATTTGTTGAAGAAATGCTCCGAGTTCCCGAACCGGAGCGATGCCCAGAGCCTGAAGGTATCTGTTGTTCTGCGGGCTCTGAAGGAATTGCCGTAACTGGTTGTGTGGCGACTTGAGATAAGCGCATCCTTCTAGCCTCAAGTGACTCATCGTCTGAATCCATTTCAGTAGGGACACAGGGGAATCTAGGGAGCGCCTTTGAACATGCGAGTTTTGCGACGACGGGCGGTGACCTCATCTCTTCGACCCGCACTGATTTCCGGGAGATTGAAAGAGCGTCTTCTCCTCCTTCCGTGCGCTTTGCATGTGCGCCGGAAGTAGCTCCCGTGTGAGCAGCATGCAGGGAGTCTTTTCGCCCCGGCCCTTTGGGCAGGACAATCGAGCGGACTTTTCTTCTCGAAACGATGGTGGACGAAAACGCGAAAGGATCGTTTTCGGAATTGGTGGGTGAGGCAGGCACAGGGGCAGCGCTCTTCTTCGTCCGCTGTGCGCAAGCAACGGACTTTCTCGGGTTCTTGACTTTTGCGGTCGACCCGGAAGACCGATGAATGGAGGGGCCTTGAGCCGCGCTAGCGAGCTGCAGCAGAGGTCGACCTTCAACGGGAGCTCGTAGAGCGGGCAATCTACTGTTTTCTGATGCGTCCGGTGTAGAAAGGCATTGCAGCAGAGCATCGGTGCCAAAGGACGGTGGGTCGTTGCGACGCGTTCGAAGCGGTGAATGCGACTGTACCTTCTTGGCGAAACGCTGGGTGGTCTGCGGCAAGGGAGATGGGCGCTTCTGTGGCACGAATGACGAGATCGTTGAAGTTTCGATATCGGTCGTCCTGCTCTGCTGTTGTGCAGATATTGGTAACGGGCGTAGAGGCCGTTCCAGCGGGGAGCGGTCGCCTTTTCCTGCGACGGACGAGTCATGGCGCGAAGAAGGGGAGGGGACAGAATTTCGTAGCAAGGGCCGCTGTGGTAGTGATGTGATGACGGCCGATGCTGCCAAAGCTGAGGCTGGAGGCGGGTTCGAAGTAGCTGGTGCTTTCGGGATTCCAGCCTTGGCAGCTATCATAATGGGGGTTCCTGTACTGTCAAGGCAGGGAACAGAACGGACCGCCTTGGGGTCGCTTGCCCACCGAGCGGCCTTATCCGACTGATGGTGGGGGGGTTTGCAAGTTGAAAGGGTGTGGGTTGGGAGAGAAAGCTTTGCTCCAGAGGAGGACAATGAGGAGGACAATTGAGGTCGAGGAGACGAGAGGCGAGCGACACTTGCAACGGTGTCCGGAACCTTCGGACCTTTCTATGGCTGGGGTGAGTCACTCCCCCGACCCGTCGAAAAGCGCGCGGCAGAAATTCGGGAATGACACAACGAACACTTGACCCTCCCTCTCCCCACCTCACCCCACCTCCTCCCACCACCTCTCCACCCCCACTTGTCCTTCGACTTCGACCTTACTCACGCTCTGCCCTTTGCTCGCTTCACTCGAAATACGTGCGCTCACACCAAAGAGCTCTCTTCGACGTTCCTCACCGGCCGTACCTCCCTGACGGCGGCTCCAAACTGCATGCTCAGAAGACTTCCCGCCATTGCTCATGTCCGCTGTTTGAACGTACGTTGTCTGAGTGGAATCGAGCGCGCAGTTGCGGAACAGGTTTCAACGAGGCGGTGACCTCTCCGACCAGAGTCATGCTCACCACGTCGATCCCTTGCAGCTGCAACGCGTCGCGCTTCCTCACCGACTCGTCGCCAGTCTCCGAACCACTCCTGTGATGGCAAAGCCATCTCTGGCTCAAGGACCCAACCCAGGTCAACGCATCCAGCCTCACTTTCGCTTCGTGCAACAGACGCCAGAGACGAACACGAACGATCCCAGCGTTGCGAGCAACCTGTTCCACGCCACGTTGGGAATACTGAGGCAGTACTCGGATCTGCTGGAGGTGTTCGAGAAGGATCCGGACGGGACAAGAAAGTACACCCAGCCGTCCAACTACGTGCTGAGATCGACGGTCGGTGAGTGAGTGACCTTCCTCCCTCCCCCTCCGAGCGCATCCAAAAGGCTCGGCATCTCAAGTTTTTCCCCGCGTTCTCACATGCGACGGGTCGTCCACAGGAAAGCACGTTCGCCATGTCGTTGATCACTTCAGGATACTGTTGACCGAGACCATAGCCGCTGCTCACGAACCAAACATATCCCTGAACTATGACGAACGCAATCCCTCGGTAAGCTTGCGTTCGCATCGGCCACGAAATCTCGACAGTGCGGCTGAATGTGACCGATCTTTGGCTTTGTTTTCGCTCAGCAAGACATTTCGGCGTCACCTCAGATCGCTGCCACGCAACTGCGTCAACTGCGCAAGCAGATAAGGAGGCTGGAAGGCAGCGCCGTGCAGTTGGACACTCCCGTCTCCATCGGAGTCACGGTCAGCCCAGAGGTCGACAGGGATGCTGTCTTTGCAAGCAGTCTCGGAAGAGAGATCTGGGTGTAAGTGCCGAATAGCATCAAGATGGTGAAAAGCGGCGCCATCATCAGCACCGGGCAGATTATATTGATATGGTCACGTTGTTCAGACTCTGCCACCATGCCATCCACCACGCAGCGTTGATTCGCGCCATCTGCGTCGAGTACCACATCCCTGTCGAGGACTCCTTCGGGGTCGCGCCTTCCACCCAGAAGCACAAGGAGGAGAAGAAGGCTGAGAAAAGTCGGTTATGATTTATATATTTTGGAGTAAATTACATTCTGTTTCTAGCTCAATCTGCTCTCTACCGGGTGGACCGACGATGCCCTGATGCACTTACGCATATGATATCATGGCCTGCGGTAGGAACTTCAAGCCAGTCGCCAACCAATGGAGGACGTGATGGATGAGAGGTATAGAATTTGCTAGTATGTACAATAAATGTCAAAAAAAATGAGAAGATATACAGAGCCCCGTAGAAGCATAGGACTGCAGTTGGTGATCGAGGCGGAGGTGTGGGCATGACGTGTGGCCGCTCTGGTGAACTGGAGACTGCCGCCATGATCAGTCAGTCACCTACGCGTTCGACATATGTTCCGGGGAACCTTAAAGGTAGGAAAGTCAGAAGCTACTCCTTCACCAATGCGTCGAAGCAATATTTGGCACGAACCATCCTTCCCTGCCGTTCACGATTCCGAACCACCAATCTCCTCCTCGGCCTTCTGACTCTAGGACGCGGATGTGATCGCCTTCCTTGAGATCTACCTCCTCTACGAGATCGGCTTCAAAGTCGTACAGGGCAACGGCTTCAAATCCTATGGGTGGGCTAGGCGTAGTTCGTGGGGGAACCTCTATCACGGGGCGTGGTGGCGTAGTGGTGACGGTTTTCGGGAAGGCATAAGAGGAAGGACCGTTTGTGGATGGTATACTGCCATACGGCGATGGGGTCAGAGCTTGGAACTGGCGAGAGAGAGGAGCGGCGGACAGGCCGGGGGAGGGTGACGCCAATGCTTTCCGCAAAAACATGCATTGTTAGATGCGCGCCCCTCAGAACGTTGCGGGTTTACATAAATAAGACTTACCTCTGTCGTCAACGTCGATCAAATTGTACGGCACGCCTGGGCTAGGAGTGTGCGACCGTAAGAACGTGTTCGAGTTACTTCTACTTTTGGTCTCACTCAAACTCGATTGGCTCCTCGCCAAGCCGGCCGGCCGACTGGTGAGATACGAATCGAACATGGGGTCAGGGCCCGCGGACGTCGGGGCGTTCTCCCAAATGCCATCCCTCCACCGAGATAAAAGGCGGATATCGCGCGAGAGAAACTCCACATGCGACCCTGGAGCCATGGCCGCCCGGAAGCCATCGACGATGGAGTCATTTGACTCAAACATAGCTACGATGGGCTTGAGCTGTTCGGCTATGTCAGAATGAAGCTTGGCTTGCAAAGCTGCTATGTGAACAGCCACAACATCGATGTACTTCGCAACCAGATCCAGAAAGCGAGGAAGTTCCTCGATCAACTGGCCGTGAATGGATATGTAGGCTTCTGCCGACTCATTAAGAACCTTGTCCACCTAAAAGAAAGGATCTGTATAAACGAAAGCCACCTTCTCAGTGGAGCTCAAATATTTACCTGTTCACCCCTGGCTTTGATAGCCATAACTCTCTCGTAGTCTAAGAGCTTCTTTTCCCGTTTCCGTATAACCATTTGAGGTTTCTCGAACATTTTGAGCAGTTGATCGAGGGAGGGAAGCAATGACGACTTCACTTGATTGTCCTGAGAGAGTTCTTAGAACTTGCCGCGCGGTAAATGTTCAAGATAAGGAGCTTACCGCGTCCTGCCAAGCTGAAATCGCGAATCGGACGCAAGCCTTTTGGTACTCCTGCAGGGTGAAGTAATTGTCAACCCCGTCGAGGGGAGTGGAGTCGCGGTCCATGCCGTAAAGGTCTTCCAAAGCTGTAGCAGAGTCTTCTTGGGTATCCAAAACCTCTGTTGTCCAGCGAGGAAAGAGGAGGGAATGCTGTAAGAATTTTGACAAGAAAGCTTAAAAAAGTTCGCGTCCGCTTGCGTACGCTTCATGGAGCCTAGCCAGGTCTGCAGCTCGAGGCTGAGCTGCTGGACATTGCGTAACTGCTGATCGAGTTTCTCAATAAGCGCATCGTACAAGGCGTCCGACTGGAGTTAAAGCGGTAGTGGAGTCAGTGGTAAATTCGAGCACAGATGAACTGAAAACCTGGAAACTGCGCATACCGTAGCGACTTCGTCTGAAAAGCCGGTTGCTTTCTTGAACTAGAAGGCTGGAGCTTTAGAGGCTGCAGACAGGCTTAACGCCTCGCATGTGGCAAGTCCTACCTGCTGAGTTCCTCGAGTCCATTTTTTGGTGAAGCCATGGCTGATCGAGGAACAGACAAGGGTCAGAAGAGGGCAAAGAGCTTGTTTGGAAGGACACTCACATGACATTAACATTCCCTTTTCCATCCACGTATTTTTCGACGATGTCCTTTCGCTTTTTCACTTCATTGATCTTTTCAGCGACGAGCTCAATATCGGTTGCAGCTTTCGCGAGCTGCTCAAAATCTGGATGATCTGGCTGGGTCTCTTTCAGAAGTTGCTGAAAGCAGTCCTTTGTCAATATGTTTAACTTGCGGCGATGCATCACTCAAGTCAAACCTTGATGAGCAATGGGTATTTCAGAACACGTTGCACTGGCTTGATTACGAGACTGCCGAGATCCCATGCACCAGTGCGTCCTTCCAATTGGGCTCGACAATCCTACAACTTGGAATAAGCAAATCGCCAATATTACAAACCAACGCATCTTCGATCACACCTTGAGCCACTGTTTGACCTCGGGAGCGCAATCTGGGGATGCAAACTCAGCTAGCTTTACCATGGCCGCCTCATTGTGCTTGCAGTACTCGCAGTACGTGGATTCAACCTTCTTCATCTGAGGCATTGCGCGTTAGCACCTGTGACGGCCTGTCCTCGATCTTCTGATCTAACCATTTGATTGAACGCTTCTCCTATCCACTGATCTGGGGCGCCAACAGCTGCCTCCAAGAGTTCGAGGAGCGCACGAGAGGTGGAAATGATGACGTCCAGATTCGAGAACAAACTTCGAAGTTCCTTTTCGGTAAGGATTTTCGATTCGGATGCTGGCATTGCGTAAACCTTCCGACCGTCGCTGTCAGCGATCATAGACTCTGCAAAAGGCCGCCAGAGACGCGAAATCTTACCTCCATGAGCACTTCCATATCTTTGAGAAAACCTCGCTCAGTGGTTACGAGCTCTCGGATGATATTTTCGCGCTTTTGATCTTTCCCTCCGTCTGACCCTGCGACTTCCGGGCCACGGATCTCTCCGGTATTGTTCCTTTCGGGGCTTAGCATACTAGCATCCGCAGCGGATTCGTCCACTTCAGGCTGCCGTGGAGTTGGCACATCATCCAGTGACACGGAGCTAAGTCGCCTCGCGTCCGGCATTACAAATACGGGAGATGCAGCATACTGTGAGCCTCCGAATCCGTTGGGGGCTGTCACTCCTCGGGACACCGGACTGGGGGCTATTGGAGGCCCGCGAGCGCGCTTGAATGCTGGTGATGAGGGCAGACTTATTGGCGGCACTGGAGAGACATAACCACGAGGGTTGCTTTGCCCCAACTGGGCAGAAGTCCCATTCGTGGTTGAAGTTTCGGCTGGGGCGCGCGGGGAAACAGATGCTGATGGACTTTTGCTGCTAGGCGGCATGCCGCCAGGGTGAAAGGACGATGTGGCCAGATTCGCAACGCGAAGCCGCACAGGAATGTTCCCTGTGACATCAATTTCCGGTCCGTCAGACGCGGTGACACGATTCCCTGGATCTTCTCCGTGCGATGGCACGGCACGCAATCGAAGCTCCGCGGTGCCGCCGACCTCCTTTACCGCCGCCCCCGGAAACAACGTTTGACGGGACTTGCCTCCGGAATGAGGACTTCGTAGTAAAGAATGGGTTGGGGATAACGTCGGGCTTCTCGTAGCGCTGGCGTAAACATCGAAATCAGCGTCGAACATCTGGGTAAGGCGAGATACAGATAGTCTTTTGGCGTCGGCCGCGTCAGTCCCTATCCCTTGAGGATTCTCGCTATGTCCCGTCCCGTTGATACTGTTATGAACGCTGGTCCTCGACCCCACAACGCTACGACGCTTGAACATGTCATCGTTGCTCGATCCAACATTGTTTTGTGATCCAAAGCGACGCTGGCTGGCAAGAGTCGTGGAGCTAGAGGCGCGCGAGCCCCACGGGCTCTGACCGACCGGTGAAGATGTCCCCGAGAAGTTTCTGTGCTCGGAGGGTCGTCTCAAGTTGTCTCGTGAGTTGTCTCGTGAGCCGGTCGAGAAAGCTCTGGAGGAGCGGCGCGACGCCGCGTCGTCAACGACCGGCATTTGAGCTTCAAAGAACTTGGCCAGACTCCCAACCCCCAGTTGCTGGATCGTTTGCTGTGCTTCATTGCTTTCCTCGTCCGCCATTCCACTCGTCGGTCAGGCAAAGACTTCGAAGAGTGAGGGCAGCAAATGGAAGATGTGGGTTGAAAGTGTCGTCCAAACCTGTAATTGAGAGGACAGCCCCGCATGAGTCATAATCCGCCGCTGCGGTCGCGCGATAACACAGGCGAACTTGGCAGACTTCCTTCGTCTATTCATATGCAATAGTGCAGGATCCCATGAAAAATCGCAACCGGGATGGGAAAGGTGTGGAGGGGATAGCATGCGCCCAACATGAGTGATCACTCGTCTGCTTTCGTACGGTACATGGTGAAAGGGCGATTGCGCGTCTACACAGCATCGCATGTCTTTCAAATCTCCTGCACTCGGAATGCGGGAAACGTTTTTAAGTGCACTCGGATTTCTGACGCTATATTTTCCGCCAAGAGTGGTTTCCCAATTTTGGGTACATGCTCGAGCGTCATCGCGCCAGCATGAAAGTCACTTTTCATCGGAAGCCAGACCGACATGTTCGACAGCGCCATAGCTAAAATCTGGGACGATGTGACGCCGAAAGATGTCCAACGCTAGTGCTATATACAGTTCCATGATCATTAGTTTTTCAGGAAAGATCGGCTAGAATTCCTTCCCAAACAGCGAGTTGTTTTCGACTGTTGAGACCCTGTTGCCGAGCGAACTCATCCACTGTTTCCGCCAGCTGCTGATCTTGCAATAGAATAAAAGCGGGATGTTCGCTTTTGAGAGACTCGCTAACGGAGCGGAACTGGGCCCGGCAGTCAGCCTCCACTTGCTTGGTCTTCGGACGAGATGGGCAAAGAGTCTGAGTGCGCAGGCCGAATGTAGAAAAGGAACCGATTGCTATACCTCTTGCAGCTCCTCCAATGCCCCATCGACCTTTTCCTGCTGTATTCGTGATGAGGAGCGCAGCCTGTCGATGGCCTGTAGGCGCTTTTGTGTGGTTTTGCAAGCAGCTTCGTAGGCATGCAGGACGCCCGTTCGGTACTCGAGGGCAGATTGCGCTGTTTGCGCATTCCTTACATAGCCTGCACAGTCATCAGCCAGTCGGCCGGACAGGAAGTTTGCCTGCGGCATGGGAGTCAATATAGGAAGAGGGGAGCAACATCGGCCAGCGCTATCGCGATTTACCTCCGCTAACCGTAACTTTTCGCTACCAGAAAACCCCTTTCCCAAACCTCGAAGGGCTCTGGCATAACTGGTAAGAGATGGAAGGGAGACAGTTGTCCAGGCTCAGACCCCACCTTATGAGCACCTTGTTTTCGTTGAGAGTCATATTGGAAAGCTGAGTCCCGACTTCTCCGGTAGCTCTCGCACACTCTGCATAACCAAATGGCGAATCAGGAATGCGGGCTAGGATAAAAAGTATGGTCCCACCTACTGTACCTCGCTCGGCTCTGCCAGCTGCGTAGAGCGCCCGTTGCAAAGCAGAAATCCCCATCTGAAAGCCTTCTGTAGCAGTTTTCGCCTGGTCAAAGAACACGTCCACTTCCTTGACAGAAGAGGACCCGCCAAACCCTCGAAGCAAGCCGCCTTGCTTTTTATTTGGTGGCGCCGGTGGCGGAACGAACTGAACAAGCAAGGATGAGTGGCGCTCCAACTTTGAGTTCATTTTAGACTTCTCGCACCTCGAACTCGCTTTCTAGAAACGACACCAAAGCCTGCGACTTTCTATATGTTGGATGCTCCACTATCCGACGCAGAAAAGCTTCCATTCGGGCCTTCAGCGTTTCGCGTTCGTCAGCCCCAGGGCCCAGAGTCGCTGGCGGGGGTATTGGCGGAATGTGGTCTGGGAACGAGACACATAGATACGTGTATAGACGTTCCACCTCGCTATGGAGTCGGGTAGCTAAAGATTGTGGCCGGATGTAGCTACTCAGCGGGGTCTGACGTTACAACGCTGAAAGTGAGACGACCGTGCGGAATGGCAAGTAGAAGCTCACGGCGGCGAAGGTCTTTACCAACGCTGAGATGTGGAAAACGGGTACCCCTGATGTAACTGTGACATGAGTAACTTCAATTGTTATGGCTGGTGTTGACGGGCTTATTGGCGAGTCCATTGTTGAGACTGGCCGAGGTTTGACCAAGGGGAGAAGTGTTGCGGCAGAGACAGGGGGTCAAGGCTTCGCGACCTCTGTCACTGCGATCTTCTCCAGGATCTTGCAAGATGATCACCCGGATCGCAGCCTTTCGGCATACCGTCTCTTTCCCTTCATTTGTCGCTCGCTCATTCCATGCCGTTTCTAGTTTGCGTCAGGAAGCCACGGTCGCCAAGAGACCGTTGCGTGCACTCATCATGGGCTCACCCGGCGCTGGGAAGGTTGGCATCCCTGAGAACCTCACGAACTAACGTTTAGTCGGCGAGCGTGTCCTTATCACTTCGACAAATCCTCACAGGGAACACAAACCAAACGTCTCCGCTACAAGTTCGACTTCAAGGCCGTGTCCAGTGGAGATCTATTGCGACAGAGCATCCTTGACGGTGCGCCGCTTGGAGTGCAGGCGCAGGCCATCATCGAGGAAGGCGGGCTAGTCCCGGACGACATGATCGTGGAGCTGATCCTCTTTGAGCTCGACAAGTTCAAGAACCAGGTACGGCCAAGCGGGGCCTCGTACCTCCTCTTTACGGTGATTAATGGCTCAAAATAACGACTTCATGATCTAGTCTTGGATGCTGGATGGTAGTGCGATGTTTATGGGCTGGTATACTCAAAACGCCCATTCTAATTGGTCTTGCAGGCTTCCCACGGACACTCGCTCAGGCAAAGGTCCTGGACGCACATCTTAAGGAACACCATCAACCTTTGGATCTCGTTATCGATTTGGATGTACCAGAAAATGGTTCGCAGTACCCTGCCTGTAAAACTTCCTGATTTAGCTTCTCATCGTACTTTCCGCGGCATGCAGTCATACTCCAACGGATCATCGGTAAGAGCGTATAGCGGGTCGCGCGATGTGTTTGAGGCGAGTTTACGAAGACTTGAGTTGATTTCAGACCGATGGATTCATCCACCTAGCGTAAGCATGTCACCGGACTACTTCTTAACGCTGTGCGCGTGAAAAGTGACGAGGCCTTTGGTAAAGGGACGAACGTATAACATGAGCTACAACCCCCCGATGATCGAGGGATTCGATGATGAGACCGGTGATCCCTTGGCAAAGCGACCCGACGACAACGTCGTACGTGAAGCCATGCCTTTCTTTACGTTGCGCATGAAGGCAGCCTGTCATTGAATCGGCATTTTTTTTTGACCAGGAAACGTTCAAAGCGAGGCTGGACAAGTACCATGAACTGACCAAGCCTCTGCTCGACTACTACGGATCCCAAGGCGTCCTCCGGAGCTTCCATGGCAAGACCTCTGACGAAATTTACCCTCAACTGGAAACGGCGTTAGATGAGATGTATCGTTGACATACCTGTATATAGTTCTGTAGCTCAATCCATGGTTGCTTTCCAACTCCTCAGCTGGCTGGTCGTGTCAAATCGCTGCTCTTCCCAGCCCTCTTCCAGGCTCCAGCACGCCAGATGGTTAGGGAGTGCTGTCGAGAAGAGGACTTGGGAAAGCTTGGGATGGACATCTATGGAGGCATTACAGCAACCTGACGCCTGGGGAATCATCAATGGATAGGCGATATGATTTTAAAAGGAGGTCGTGTTTTTTTCCCAAGCTAACTATATACAGGCCGAAAAAGGGGAAGCTGGAGAAGATAGTAGTCGTCGGCTTTCTTGCTTTCTCCTCGTCCATTCTCCCTTTTTTTTCCTCAGCCCTTTCAAAGTTTGGCACCTCCAGCTCCCAAGGTCAGGATCGAGTCGTAGCAAAGGGTCTACGCCAGAGGAAGAAAAGTTAGAAAAAACTAGGCAGTAACATCGGTTCCAGACTGCGCTCACCGTCAGGAAATCGGAGTACTCGCGCCCTTGAATAGTCCCGGCGAGGAAGCCCTTAGCCTGCGCAAACTTTGAAGCTGCGAACTTCTTTTCGCCAAGCCTGTTCTTGATCGTGGCCATCTCTTCGTCGAGGAGCTGGTTGACGTAGTCAGCGTTGATCTCCTTGCCATCGCTGGTCTTCGCGCGGTGGTGAACCCACTGCCAGAGCTGCGATCGCGAGATCTCGGCTGTGGCGGCATCCTCCATCAGATTGTGGATGGGAACGCAACCGCTTCCACGAAGCCACGCCTCCATGTACTGCAGGGCGACGTCGATGTTCATCCTCAGCCCCTTGTCGGTGATCTGTCCCTTGACACCCTGCGTAGAGATCAGGTCGCTACCGGTGACCTTGACGTCCTCGCGCAGAACGTAAAGCTGGTTGGGCTGGGGCATGTGCTTGTCGAAGATGTCCTTGGCCAAGATGACAAGGTCGGGGTGCGCTACCCAGGTTCCGTCGTGTCCAGCCTGAACCTCACGAGTCTTGTCCGCGCGCACCTTGGCCATCGCAGCCTCGTTGGCGGCGGCGTTGTCCTTGATAGGAATGAACGCAGCCATGCCTCCCATAGCGTGGACTCCACGCTTGTGGCATGTCTTGATTAGCAGCCGGACGTAAGCGTCCATGAAGGGAGTGGTCATGCCAATGTCTCCACGGTCAGGAAGGACAAACTTGGGGTTGTTGCGGAACTTCTTGATGAAGGAGAAAATGTAGTCCCATCGTCCGCAGTTCAGACCCGAAGAATGTTCGCGGAGCTCGTAAATAATTTCTTCCATCTCGAATGCGGCCATGATGGTCTCGATGAGAACAGTACCACGAATGGTACCGCGGGGGATTGCGAGGCAATCCTGGGCAAGGTTGAAAGTGTCGTTCCAGAGTCTAAGTAAATACCAGGTACAAAAGTAAGTACTATAGCTCTCACGGAGCTGCTGGTTCCATGCCGCCCTCGTACCTGGCCTCAAGATGGCTTTCCATTTTGGGGAGGTAAAAGTATGGACCGAAGCCTCGACGCACTGACTCGGCGCCATTGTGGAAGAAGTAAATGGCAAAATCAAAGATAGATGCGGATACCGGCTCGCCGTCGACTAGGAAATGCTTCTCCTCCATGTGCCATCCACGTGGGCGAACCAGAAGGGTTGCGAGCTTCCCGTCCTTGAGCTTGTAGTACTTGCCGTTGGGGGCGGCGAAATCGATCTGACGTCGGACAGCGTCGCGCATGTTGAACTGTCCCGACAAGCAGTTCTCCCAAGTGGGGGCATTCGAGTCTGTGCAAGTGGAGGGCGAAGAGAGCAAAGCGTCAGACCCGTGGAAAACTGTGGTCCTATAATACGGTGAAAACTGCAACCGACCTTCAAAGTCGGCCATGTACGTAAGGGCTCCAGAGTTCAGGGCGTTGATGACCATCTTACGGTCAACGGGACCCGTGATCTCGACGCGACGGTCGATGAGCCCTGGTGCGGGGGCAGCGGCCCTCCAAGTAGGGTCATCGCGGATCCACTTTGTCTCGGGAAGGAAGTCTGGGAGCTTGCCGTTGTCAATCTCCTTCTCACGCACGATGCGCTTGGCGAGGAGATCCTTGCGACGCTGGTTGAAGGCGCGGTGAAGGGTGGCCACAAAGTTCTGAGCCGGAATGGAAAGGATACCCGCGTACTGGGGCTTGACGGGGCCCAAGATGGAGACGCCCTTGGCAGTTTGAATGGACATTGCGAGTTCTGACGTTGAGGACGGAGTTGTAGGAAGGAGGTATGGTATTGCCCTGGGAAAGACTATTATAGAGCAAAATCGGGGAGGGGTAAGATGAGGGTGGGGGGGCTACTTG
>JADGJA010000253.1:0-27543 GCA_027596035.1 Thoreauomyces humboldtii
GGGGGGGGCAAAACAAGAATTTGTACGAGGAAGGGGTAACGAGAAGCGGAAACACCTATGGTTGTGATCCTCTTCTCCGGTTCCAAAAAAGAAAACACAAGAAAGCAAAACAAAAACGGGGGTTTGGCGAGGCTGGCCGGTTCGGATGCCGCGGTGAATAAATAAGGAGTCGTCGACGGAGGCTTTGTAGGGATGTTTTGAGCGCGGGGGGGAAGTGCAGGAATAAATAGATGCGAGTTGGTCGGTATGTCTTTGTATCTGTTTGTTCGATGAGGTGCGATTGTTGGGGCAAGAAGGGATGGAGGTCCGAGTTTTTTTGCTCAATTGTGCAGGTTGAACCGCCCGTGTCGTGGTCGCGTCACATAGACACGGGCATGACGAAGGTTCCAGATGCTGGATTAATGAACGAAGCCCGAGCACCGCCTTTTCCGCATTCGAACTGGTAGTTTAGGCAGAGTAGCGGTGGACTGGTTGAAAGGAGTGGGGAGTCGAACTGAGGTGACACGTCTTCGAAGACCTGATCATCACCATCCAAAGAGCGATGAGTTTGGGATCGTGCTAACATATGACATGAGCCCGGTCTCTTACCTGCACGACGCTAAGGTTGTCTACAGCGATCCTCTTCTCGATTTCCATTTCGAAGCACTGGAGCCCAGCCAGAAAGGTTGAGAAAAAGCGAGGTACGAAATCGAAGTGGTAAAGCGATCGCCCGGACGCCGCCATCGGGGCCGCTTCGGAAACGTTGTCGCCTTCTCGTCGGTTCGGATACTGAATCTCCTTCGTCTCGAGGATGCGCGCTCCGAAGTGGTACACCGTGGTGGTGCACTGGACAGCGCGGGGTCGAGCTGTCTGAAGGACCGAGATGTTGCGAAAGTCGCCGGGAAGCAGAAGTGAGAGGTCGAGGTTGAGCTGTAGGAAGACAAGGAGGATGCTATGTTAGCCACAGTAACAAATTGCGGGAGATGTCTGTCTTTGTTCCGCACCTTGATGAGCATGAACTGATCTGCGCGGATGCCTCGCTCGCACATTTCGACCAGCCTCGGGAACCGATCGTGGCATACGGTCGCCATCTCTACCGTCTTTGTCTGTGATGCGTCGACGTCGGCGAGAAGTCCGAGCTGGTGACGCTCCAACTGCAGATTGAACGCCGATAGGTGAGTATGTCTGTCTAGCGAATCAAGAGTTGACAGATCGATAAATCGATAAATCGCCTACCTCAAAGCCTTCTCTACCTTCCGATAGGTCCAGGTACATGTAGAAGTAGCTCAAAACCATCGCCTCCTGCGGGCCGTGCTCGGCTGCACGTTGATGGAGGATGTCGATAACGGGACGCAACTGTGGAAACGACTGCTGCGGTGTAGGTGCCAACGTTGACGTGAAGGAAGATTGAGTCTTGAGAAGAAGGCTGTTGGAGGATTCCTCGATGGGCGTTGGGTAAGGAGAGTCGTCTTTCTGCTTTAGGATGTCTTGTTCACGCTGGAGGAGAGCCTGCTGGAACCGAGGAGAAGAAGTGCAAGGAGTGACTGTTAGCGGGGAGGTCTATGTATGCGGGAGATCTTCGGGAGCTTGCACGTTGCGTTACCATTTTCAAGCGTCCAAGGCTTGGTGGTGCGGCATTCTGGCTCTTTCGCTTCCGGGTCTCTGTCGGTACTGCGGATTGAGGAGGCAAATGTTGAGGCTGACGATCGTGATAGTGGACAGAGAAAAAGTGCGACAACATACCGTTCTCAATGGTTCGGCTTCGTTTGGTTGCTGCTTTGACTTGTTTGGTACAGTTGGGGATGATGGAGGTGATATCCCAGTCCATGGGGCTCACGCCCAGCATGCGTTCGAATTCGGTTCCGGCAAGCATCGCAACTTCAATAAATATCTGAATAAATAGGGATTGGTACTCTTCTGGAAGCTCTGGTAGGTGCGCCCTGTCCCAGGTTTCTTCAGTGTCAAGTGTGCTGCAGATTGCCGAGAAGTAGACTACTGTCGATCCACAGCGGCTAAGTGCAAAGGTCGATCCGAGAAGGTTCGTTAGGCTTCAATATGGATGGATACGGTTGAGCGATGCTGGTCGAAATAGCACTGAAACAGTTTGCGTTGTCGGAGTGTGATCCAGCTAGACCGAGAAGGAGGAGGACCGGATTTGTGTCCTTATATGACCGAGCAGTGGGGTGGGGGAGTGGGAACGGTGGGAGGGACGGTGACCGAGCCTGGGATGATGATGGATCAGGTCCGCCAAGGATGTGTTGCGGAGTTCGGCGCGGGCCAGAAGGGAGAGGAGTTTTGATGGCCTAAGCAAGGATGGTGGTGCGCAGCACTTGATCTTTGCCGTTCTCGGATGTGCCTTTCCTTATGCCAGAGAGACCTCAAACTTCTCAACCTCTTTATGTATGCTAGACAGTCGAGGAAGAGAGAGAAAGGTGAAGGAAATCGCCGTACAAGTATCGGTAAGTGAGTAACGGTATTGATATTTGGTGGGTCACCCGCCCCCCCGCTAGGAAAAACGACCGCTGGATGTGGCGGCCGCAGCATGCCGCATCAACCCCACTGAACGATATTGGCCGCGCAGCGAAGGTCGAGAAACAGATGAGGCTCCATGACTGCTGTAAGAAGATCCAGGCAGGGGTGATTGAGGGGGTTCCAAATGGAGGCTCGCGTGGCATACTGTACGTGAAGCAAAACTTCGGGCGTCTTCGTTAGCGCAGTCAGCGAGCTTAATTGTGCGCAGCAAAGTCCACGCGTCTCGGACGGACTGCTTGAGTTACCCGGGGGTTACGCGTTAAACACTGCCACTACGATCCATTTCAAGCTGCGGAATGACTTTGTAGAAGTCGTCTCAGGCGTACAAGTTACGAGCGGGATTGTGTTCTCCACCTCACTTTCAGGGTGCTGCGAAAAAGTATCCTGCTGAAAGCGACATGACCGAAGGGAACACGTTCCGGCTTTGGAGTTCTCGACGCACACAGCGTTCTTTCTCACTAATGCCGTAACGCAAGGTATCCTTCGAAAGGGACGAGAAAGCCAGACTGATTGAAGCAACTGTTGCTGACCTCAGCCCGTGCTCGACATGGCGTGCATGCGCGCACTGGAATGCCTTCGAGCGCGTTTTTCGTGCTGCACCTCAACTCGCGCGCCAGGCATCGCAAGTTCTTCCCAAGAACAGCTTCGATGGGATGACGGAAAATTGATGTGAATGGACAACCAAAGTGAGGGAAGGATCCCCACTTTATTACGAAAAGGACCACAGAGCGTTGCGATCCTAAAAAGCCCGATGAAACCTCGAGCAACCGAGTGACAAGAAAGGAATAGAAACATACCTAGATTCCTGTCGTGCTTGGGGCAAATGCCATATGCCAAGCACGACCGATGCCTCGAAAGCGAGAGAGGACGATACCGTATGAAAAGAAGAGAAGGAGGAAGAGGAGGAGGAGGAGCGACACGTTCGCCTTTTATTCCAACGGAGGAAGAGGCACAGCTGCAGGACTTTTGGGAGGCACAGCGATGTCGATGTGGACAAGGAAAAAGAAAAAGGCAGAACGCGAAACCAGGCATCTGCGCAGCGCTTTCAAACTTGACTGTGTGAATTTGATGGCCCATTCAACGCGGCTAGGTGTAGGTTGTTGCAACAGGCCACTGATACCGCGAACCTTGATTGCCGATTGGTCTTTCAAGTCAATGTCAGACCGAAGAAAGTGTAAGTGCAGTCGAAATACAAGTTTCAACTTTTGCACACGTATAAATGCAAATGATGACAGGAGGAAGGTGAAGAATGAAACCAAGAAGGGAGAGAACTCAAGAGGTAGGGGTCAAACTCTATTCTAGTAGCTACGACCCCAGAGCGTGTAGCTCTTCGCCTTCTCCTTGCACGCAAAGCAAGACTGTCCCTCCTTGACACCACCGTCTGGCTGCTTGAAGGGGATGCAGAGCGTCTTGGCACCCATGGAAGGAGCCTTCTCATCCTGTTCCTCCTCCTCCTCGCCCTCGTTGCGCGCGCTGCGGTCCTTCACCTGGTCCTCGCACTCTACCCTCTCGCACCAAGGAGCGATGACCATGCACCTTGCGTTGAGCGTCTCAACGAACTTGTCCCAGGTCTCCAGACGGACCATGCGTTCGTCGCGTTCCTTCGTCGCCTTGGCTAGCATGGCGGCCTGGATCTCCTCCATGAGCTTGGGGAGCTCCTCGGCGAGCGAGTCGAGCTTCATGTCGCGGGTGGAACCGTCGTGTCGGACGACGGCCCGAGTACTCCCCTTGGCGAGGTCCTTGGGACCGATCTCGAGACGGACGGGTACGCCCTTGAGCTCCCAGTGGTTGTACTTCCATCCGGGAGTGTAGTTTTCTCGGAGGTCGGATCGGGTTCGAAGACCCGACTTGTGGAGCTTCTTTGCCAGCTCATCGGCCTTCGCGTAGAGTTCCTTACGTTCCTCAGCGGTGGTCTTGGCGGTGATGCCGACGGGGATGACCACGGCCTGAACGCTGGCGACGCGCGGGGGGAGGACGAGACCCTTGTCGTCTCCGTGGATCATGACCATCACGCCAATAGTACGGGTGGTGAGACCCCATGAGTTCTGCCACACGTTAACGCGCTCCTTGGCTTCGTTCTCGAAGAGGATGTTGAACATCTTGGAGAAATTTTGTCCGAGGCTATTTGTAGAGGAGGGATTAGCGAGATGCCCCGTGCACTTAGCAAAAGCTATGTAACTCACCAGTGGGAGGTCGCGCCCTGGATAGCACGTCCGGTGGTGGGGATGAAGCCTTCGACAGTGGTGGTGTAGAGCCCTCCGGCGAACTTCTCCTTCTCGGACTTCTTTCCAGGGACCACGGGAACGGCGAGGAGTTCCTCATACACGCGGCGGTAAAGGTCCAGGATCTCCATGACCTCAACATCAGCTTCCTCCTTGGTGGCAAAGGCGGTGTGGCCCTCCTGCCAGAGGAACTCACGAGTACGGAGGAACGGCTGGGGGTGCTTGAACTCCCATCGCACAACGTTACACCACTGGTTCAAACGGAGGGGAAGGTCACGGTGGCTGCGGATCCACTGGGCGTAGTAGGGGTACATGACCGTCTCGGATGTGGGGCGGACGGCAATGGGTTCGGCAAGATCCGACTGGCCACTAAGGATTAGAGCGAGCACAGGTTAAAGACCAAAAGAATTGACCAGGAACAAACGGGTGCGCTTACGCCTTGGTGACCCATGCTACTTCTGGGGAGAAGCCCTCGATGTGATCCTTTTCACGGTTCAGCGCCTTTTCGGACACGAACATGGGGAAGTAGCAGTCTTCAACACCGTTCTCCTCGATCTCGTCTCCGAAGAACCCTAATCACGAATTCAACGAGATCAGCGCTCGGTTGCACCGCGCGGATGGGAATCTTCGTCTCCTCACGTTGTATAGACTTCCAGATCTTGTAGGCCCAGGGACGGATGATGTAGCATCCAGAGATGTCGTAGTAGTCCATCATCTCGGTGCGCGTCAGCACCTGCTGGTACCAAGCTGAAAAGTCTTCCTCCTTGGTGACCGTGAGTCCAATAAGTTCCTTGCCATCCGAGGAGGCCTCGACGGCCTTTTCCTTGGGAGCCTTCTTTCCTCCAGCAGGCTTGTCGGTGGCAACTTTGTCGGCCTTTTTCGCGGTAGGCTTGGCGGCGGAAGCCGGAGCACCGGCTGCAAACTCGACCTCTTTGTGTTCAACCTCGGTTTTCTCGAAGAAGGCCTTCAAGTTGGATGCTGAGACCAGGATGCTGGTGGTGTCGGCACCCGCCCGGAATCCGACGGGTTTGTTGTCGGCAAGGCCGAGCAGGATCGAGTCGACCACGACGGTCAGAGTCGTCTTGTCGGTGATGCCGCCAAGGTGGAAGGGAGTGACTGCAGGAGATGACGAAACACGATGAGCGTCTATAGAGTGTCCGTGGGTGGGAATGCAAACAACGTTCTCGCACCATCCTTCCTGGAGACGCCAAAGAGCTTGACGGCAACGTCGTCGTTGATGACGCGCCCCTCCTTGGCGCCAGCCTCCTTTGCGACGGCAGAGGCCTGGACATCGGTGGACGTGAGGGCTACTACAGCAGCGTAGTGGTCGCCCTTGATGGAACCACCCTTGACCTTGTAGACGATGGTCTTTGATGCGAGACCGTTGTTGTTGGTAATGAGAGCAATCCAGGCCGGGAGATCAGTGGCGGCAGGGTGCTCGAGGGCTGTGATGGGGATGCCCTGAGCCGAGAGTAGCTCGTGTACTGTAGACATTGTTCCTGCGTCGAAAAGGGTCTGTTGGGGTTCAGGATCTCTGTGCAACGGGAATGTGCGTATTAGAGGACCTCGAGGAAAAGCTCTCTTCCCCCCCACACGGCACGGCGCGGCGGCGGACAGAAGGAGTCATCGCTGTCAGACTAATACATGATATGATGATATGATGATACCCTTCCCCTTCCCTTTGCCTTCTTCCAGTCGGCCTCACTGTGCCGTGCATGGATCGTTCGTAACAGGACTGCGGTCAAGCATGACTGCGACTGTAGCACATGCTGCTGCAGTCTTTCAGTATGCAGTCTATCGGATAGCATCTCACCAGACCAGAGTTCCACGGAAACGTCGCGCTCATCAACGAAAACCACTTTCAGTGCTTTGCTAGTAGCGATGCAACATGTGCCCCGACCAACACTTTGCCTCCACACTTCTCCATGTTCTCTCATGTTCTTCGGCACAGTCCCAATCTGTAACTTGGCGTCCGCTCAAGTGCGCAGGTCATGCCAAGAACCGCTGGGAAAAGAAGGGGAGACACCAAATGTACACGCAACCTTCTCGGAGGGCTTCCTCCTCCTCCTGCCACCGGCATGCGCCATAACGTTTTTGGCTCGGCGCTCGGCCGCACACCGTCCCTCCCCTCCCCGACGTTTTCATCTGCTTCAGCCAACACCGGCAACGACGAGCTCAGCGCTTTGTTCGTGCCAGCCATACGTGACAAAAGAAAAGAGGACGAGCCGCTGCTCTGCCGTCTGCTCCATCCCCTTCGTCCTCGAAGGTCGTCCAAAGCGCTTCACCTGCACACTCTCGTTGCGACGCCGCTTCACCTTCTCGCATCCCTTCTCCTTCACATAACGGAGCCTCGTCATGGGTCTCTTCAACCGCCATTCCCATAGGTCCCAACCACCGCCCTTCTCACTCGCCCAACCATCCCAGCCATCCCTTCTCCCGCTCCCGCAACCCCTACCACCACCGAAAGCCCTCCACCTCGCTCCTCCCCTCCCACCAGACGGCTCGGTGGATCCAACCGACCCCCTCCAGATCGCCATCCACTACCACGAGCTGAACTGCCTTGACGTCGCCACCTACTACTTTTCCGTGGCGGCCGCGAGAGGTCACCCTGTCGGACTCTTCATGTACGCAATGTCCATGCGACACGGCTGGGGTTGCAGAAAGGACGAGGAGACGGCCGTACATCTTCTGCAGAAGGCGGCGGAGACCGCCGTCACCGATCTCAACGTGCCTTTTGATGCTTCCGCTCCCGCGGTTGTAGGAGGAGGAGGAGGAGAAGGAGGAGGGACGCTGCAACCACCCGCTCCCTCCCAGGCTCTCCGTCAGATCGCCACAACGGAGCTCACCCTCGCGATATACGAGCTGGCCATGAGCTTCAAGCAGGGATGGGGGGTGCCGAAGAGCAAGACGACGAGCACCTACTACATGACCATCGCCGCTCAGCTGGGAGACGTGGACGCTCAGCAGGAGCTCGGAGAGTGCTATCTGAGAGGGGACGGAGTCAAGAGGGACAAGAAGATGGCGGCCAGGTGGTTCAGGGATGCCGAACGACAGGGCGCCCACATGGTCAGCATGCAGTGGATATGGAAGTCAAAGTACGATCCACCGCAAGGAGACTCGACCGACACGAACTGAACACTTTTTCGTCCCATCGACGAAAATGAACACTACGCATACCCCGCATGCCCCACTCCACACTCCGCCACACTTGTACCATCTCTCCTCGCATGTTCTTCTCCACTTCATGTCGGCACTTTTATCTATTTTTTGGGACACCGTCTGGAATCCTTAATGCATCATCTCCTCACACGCGTTCTCTCTCGAACATCGTCTATAAGAAATGAAAAATGACAACTGACTACTTTGCAACGGTCCCCGCCGTCTCGGCCCTGACCCGGTCGACTTCCTTCTGCAACCCCTTCTTTGCCTCCATCAGCGCATCGAGCGTCTCCTTGAGCACCTCAAGGGAAGCGGAGGTAGGATCCGCCTTGATCTTCCTGACCGAGTCTCCCTTCTCCTTGATCACCTTCTCCAACCCCTCGATGACCTCGTTCCTCTCCACATCGGGGGGACATTCCGTGAGTCCGGCCTGAGAAGCCTTGGCCTTTGCCGCCTTCCGCTTGCTCGTCTTGCTCTGAGCGGGACCGCCGGCGTCGCTCTCGGCCTGGGTCCCGCTGTACTTTGCCTTCCAGGTGTCGGCCATCTTCGGGTCGATGGTCTGGAAGAGGTACTCTGGTTTCCCCACGATGTGACCCTCCAGGACGTCCTTTCCGTCCCACGCGTCCGTCACCCGACGCATGGGGAGCTGGAGCTGACGGAAGATGCTCTCGGCCGTGGTGGGCATGTAAGGATACACGAGGGCGCCCAGGAGGTAGACGAGGTTGACCGCGGTGGCCACGACCGCATCGCATCGTCCCCTGTCGTTCGCGAAGAGCTTGTTGTCGATCCTGTTGTCCTGCATGTAGAGGTTTCCCCTCGACGAGATGTCCATGGCGAGCTTGAGTCCCTGTCGAAGCTTGACTCCTTCCATGGCCTCGACGTACTGGCCCAGCAGGACGTTGACGTCGTCGACGAGCTTTCGCTCGGGTTCCGCTTCCCCGGTGCATGCGGGAACGACGCCGGCGTAGTTGGCCTTCAGGAACTTGAGGATTCGGTTGACAAAGTTTCCGAGGTTGGCGAGCAGCTCGTTGTTGTTGCAGGCGACGAACTGGGACCAGGTGAACTGCGAGTCCGAGGATTCGGGGCGGTTTGAAAGGAGGTAGTATCGCCAGACGGCGACGGGGACGCCCACGTCTTGCACGTGGTTGCCGAACACTCCGACGCCGCGCGACTTTGAAAACTTTCCGCCCTCGTACTGAAGGTATTCTGTAGTCCGAACAAGGTATTGGTATGAGTTCTCACGCTGGATGGTTCCATTTCATCTGTCATACCGGTCGTGCTAATGTGATGCAGGAGCGTCCAATCTTCTCCTGTGCCAAGAAGTGTGGATGGGAAAATGACCGTATGGAAAGGAACATTGTCCTTGCCCATGAACTGATAGAGCTGAACGTTCTTGGGGTTCTTCCACCATGCCTCCCACTGGTCCGAGTAGTTCGCAGTGATGGAGGGGTACCTGAAATCAAGAGGCATCAGCATAGGAAAACGAACGACAGATCCCGAAAATCGAACGCTCTTACCCGATGCAGGCATCAAACCAGACGTAGAACACCTTTTCCGTGAAGCCATCCTTGGGTACGGGTACTCCCCATTTCAAGTCACGCGTAATGCAGCGTTCCCGCAAGCCCTCCTTAAGCCATGCCTTGGTGATGCTAATGGTGTTGGACGACCAGCGACCTGAACCAGGAGTTTGGTCAACCGAATCAAGTCATCTGTCCTTTCGCAAACAATTACCTTCAACACTAGATTTTTCTACCCATGCCTCCAATTTCTTCTGCTCCTTGCCCAGATCCAGAAAAATGTGCTTTGTCTCCCTCAGCACAGGCGTCGCCTTGTCGAGCTTGCAATGAGGGTTGATGAGCTCGGTGGGCTCAAGTAGACCGCCGCAATCGTCGCACTGGTCTCCGCGAGCGTCCTTGGAACCACACTTTGGACAGGTACCTTCCACGAATCGATCAGCCAGGAAGCTGGGGGTAATAGGCGGATCCGTTAGAACCCAATCCGGTCAAGGACTTTGAAGTAGTCTTTGGACTCACGAGTTGTGCTTCTCGCAGTAGAGCTGGGTTAAAGTCTTCTCCAGGGTAAGATCCTTCTCGATGGATTTGTAGATGCCCTGCGTGATGCTGTTTTTTGGATATCCAGCGTGTGAGCGCTCCAAAACAAAGAAAGACTGTACTTTGGGGATCGTTCTCCCACCTCTTGTGCAGGGGCGTCGGCGTCCGTCCGAAGTGATCAAAGTCACAGCCGAACCATTCGTACGTCTGCTTGTGGATGGCATGGTATTTATTGCAGAGCTCCTCGCAGGTGACGCCCTCCTCGAGCGCCTTCGTTTCGGTAGCCGTTCCGTACTCATCCGTGCCGCAGATATAGATGGTGTTGTAACCGCGAGCACGGCAGTACCGAGCGTACACGTCCGCGCTGAGGACACATCTGATAAGATCCCATAATCGTCGAGATGTGAGTTCCTGAGGTCATCGCCCTTTTCCAAGAGAAAGTCAGCTAGCCCGCACCCGATGATGTTTCCGAGATGGGGGATGTTGTTCACATAGGGCAGAGCCGATGTGATGAGGATGTTGCGTTCGTCAGGTTTCGGCAAGCTGGAAGTGGCGGAGTTTTGACCAGTCAGCCAACATCGATGTTGTTTCCGAGCGCGCAACAAGTGCTTCCTACATGATGCTTTCGTGATGCTTGAGAGTGATGGTGACCCTCTCGTTGACCTTGGGAGCGACCATTGCCGGGGTTGCGGGAGCGGAGGAAGCTTGCACCGCGCTCATTTTCGAGAAGGAGCGGTTGAGTGGAGACCGCAGACGGGCAGACAGAAGACGTAAGGAACTCGTCGTGAGTGACGGGACGAGATGTCGGAGACGGAGGGAAGCGTCCACGAACGTCTTTGCAAGGGACTTCTTGTAATAATGGAACTTGCACTGATCTTGAGGACATGGCAGAGACGGCAAACGATCTTTGGTGGGAGCGGCTGTGCGTTCTCATGAGAGTTTGGCGAGGATGACTCCCCTCCCCGCGCTCACTCTCCACCCCTCTTGCACCAATCTCCATCCGTCTTCGCTGTACACGGAGCACCGCGCTACGCCTCATCTTCTGTTGCTCTGGATAGCTCAGTTGTCACCAATCTGTATCAGCATCCTACCGTCAGGCAACCGACCGACGTGCGGGAACGGCTAGCTTGTCCCGCACCGTGTTCGACATTCCCACCCTGTTAGCGCTGGTCGCTGCAACAGTCTAGAGCAACAATATCCTGCATATGTCATCATGTCTACGTCCTTCCGAAACGCTTCTTTTGATCCATTAATGATCACGGCGCAAATAGGTACGAGGGCAGAGACCCGTATGAATCAAATGATGAAAGGATGTGGAATCTAAACTCGATTCCCTCGATAACAGTTGCGTTACAATGCACATACTATCTATCTGCATCGCTCGTGATATTTGCGATAGAGCTTCTTATCGGCTCACCAGTGACCTTGGCTCATGTCCTGTCTAATCAGGAAATCCGAACGGACACGGTTCTTGGGTGGGCCCTCTTCATTGCGTTTCTCATCAACGCTGGGATAGGGTAAGAGCCTGGGTTGTGCATTTTTCTTTAGAAGAGGACCTTCTGATTTGATTCACTCTGCTTGCACAGATGCTATGCCCAGCTCTACATCGTGCAACGAGCAAAACTCTGCCTCGACTTTTCCTGCACTCTCCACTTTCTGCACCTCATCATCACCACGTTCTTCAGCGGCGGGCTCTCGCGCTCCTTCTTCTGGTGGTTCTCCTTCCTATGCACCCTCGTCCTCATGAGCTTCGGAGCAGAGCATATCTGCATGCAGAAGGAGCTGGAACCCATCAACATCACGGGGACGAAAAAGAGGCATGGGTCGACGATCGATCCAAAGGATCTGGTCGAGTTGAGAGGCCTGACAGAAGTCGGTGACGACGTTCCATAGCCTGTAGCGCCTAAGATCGTTTTGCAATTTTTCCCTAAATCATCACGAGGGAGAAACTGCCGGCGCTTGCACTCTGAATTGGACCGGCCACGATGCAGATGCCTTTCGGAGGAGACGACTTCTCTACGTCTAGGAGGGAAATATCTCAAAGTTGGGTATCCCACAGAGCTGGGCGGTGGGATCGATCTCAAGTCACGGCAAACGTCCCATCGTTGCACTGTGCACGGAAACGCTAGACTGTGCCTGCAGCTTTGATGATGTCGAAATCTCCAAATACTCTCTCGGCGAAAACGTCGCGGATACATGGAAGCGGCGGAAACAAACCTCACCTCCCTCTCTCCCTCTCTCTCTCTCTCTTCTTTCGCCGGCTCGCGGGAGCTCGCACACCTTCTTTACCCGCCTCCCCGTCTCCTCTCTTATTTGATCTTAGGAAGCACGAATATGAAGCTTTAGATGCATCTGATATCTTCCCTGCAGGTCTTGTGAGTCTTTGACGACCAAGGCAAACCCAAAGCGTGCACACGGACAAGGAAAGGTCATGCATGACTCATCAGCTGCTGACTCTCTCCCTGTCATCGTCGATCGCTCACTCTTTCCTCTGACCCTATCTCTCTGTTGGTTCTCTTCCTTTCTCTGGGAGGTCTTTCTCTTCCCTTCTGTTTGCTGTTTGCTGGTTCTGCTTCGCTCTTCTCGGTCTCCTGTCTCACTTGATCCCAATCCCCCGTTGTTGTGCTCCTCCTCCTGGCCCTTCCTCTCAGCAACTCCCAATGCTGGTCCCGCTCGCAAAAGTCGCCTGCTACGCTTGGGGAGGCTACTCGACCTACAAGACTCTCAGCTCAGCTGCAACCACCCTAGGCAA
This sequence comes from Thoreauomyces humboldtii, assembly GCA_027596035.1. Classification (NCBI taxonomy): domain Eukaryota; kingdom Fungi; phylum Chytridiomycota; class Chytridiomycetes; order Spizellomycetales; family Powellomycetaceae; genus Thoreauomyces; species Thoreauomyces humboldtii. The sequence continues at coordinate 12,696 of JADGJA010000253.1, forward strand.
GAGGCAGCGATGGGTCTGCTTTTGGATCACCCTGGTCGTCATCGAGGTAAGGAAGGGGTACAGTCCTTCCCTCTCCGCGCTCATACTCCTCGGGCCAGGAACAGTTTCTGATCCCCCCCGTCGAAAAAGGCAGTGGAGCCGATCGTCGATTGGATTCTCTTCTGGTCAGGAAAAGCGTCTGGCGTCTGACCTCGACGGAGCCACCTCTCACACGGTCGCTCGTTGTTGTGCTGTTATAACATCAGGGTGCCATTCTACTACAACGCCAAGCTCGCCCTGTTCCTGGCGCTCTGCTATTGGCAAACCCGTGCCACCACACCCATCTTCAAACGCTTCATCCATCCCGTGCTGTCACGGAAGCAGAAAGAGATCACGGTGGTGAGCCTGGGCGGTCCACGGGGGGAAAATCCCGTCGTATGATGTGAGGAGCTGACATGGTTGCATCGTTTCAGTACGAAAAGCACGTGAGACGGACGTTGATGATCGCGCACGACACGTTCTCGGATGGGCTGGGCCGGGTGTCCTCCAAGCTTCCGGTGAGAAACGAACGATCCGGGCGTCTTCTCCGTCTCCCGATCAAAGGTTGCATCTGACGATCCTGAATCCGATCCCAAGCAAATCGGTTGGTCACTCCCGCCAACGCCTGTCGAGATGATGCAGGTCGATGCGGAGGAGGACGACGGCGAGTCCCCATTGTTTCCTGCGCCGATTCGTCGGGCTGCTGTTCCGCCGTCCACACCTCCCGCAACGTCCATCACCACCGCCGCCAGGATATTCTCGACGATCGAGAATCTGGGCGACTCCTCGGACGGTCATGACTACGAGATCGTTAATCGACCATCACAACTTCCGAATGCTCAAGAGGATAGAGATGACACGGACGAGGAAGCCCTGATGAACGCGTCGCTGGCGACCCGCTTTGACGTTAACGGGGGTGCAACGATCGGCGATGCCAGCCTGGTGGATCTGGTGGCCGACATGGACATGGACGAGGATCTCCTCTCTTTGGCTGCCGGACTAGGATGGCACGGTCAGGGATCCGATCCCAGGAGCGACCACTCTTCTCAGAGAGGCGGAGCCGGTGGAAGTGGAGGAACAGGTAGCGGAGATGGTGGTGGCGCGGTCTTCGCGTCGTCGTCCTCTGCTCTACCAACCTCCTCCTCCTCCTTCCGTCCTCAGGTTTACCATCCCAAGCACCTCACACCTCATCCACCAGCGTCCCCATCGACTACGTCCGCGCCGCTCCACCGTAGTCGCTCCGCTCTGCTCGATGGTTCCACGGAACCGATCGACGAAGGGTCTCGTGGAGAGCTCGCTCGATCCGTTTCCTTGGCCGCGTTTCCGACTCCAGTCGATCTGCCGCCTAACGATGCGGATAGATCGAGCTCCGTCATGACACCAGGTTCCCCGCCTTTACGTCAGATCACGCGTCCGACCACCATCGGACGGACACCGAGGACGGTGGTTTCCACACTTTCGACTGCGAGTGGTATAGGCGTCAGAAGGAGTCCGAGGATCGCCAGCGCCAAAGCGGGTTCAGCGAAGGACGGATCTGATGGAGAGTAGGGTTTCACTCCTTAACGCAAGGTCGCTGCGAAAATGCTTTCAGGAAATATGAAAGATTGGGGTGGCGGGCTTGTTTTTTGGTGACCGACCCGTTTTAAAAGGGCTGGGTGCCACGCCTTCTATCACGAAGTGGGTAGTCGTGCGTCTTGGTAGTATCCTCGAGCTGCGTACAGCCAGCCTAACGCATCTGTTTTCAGGTGAGGTGTGTGTGGGGTTGGTTCGTCGGGCGGTCAGGTTTGGAGGTGCGGTTTGCATTTTTCGAACAAAGGAGAACGATCAGGATCAGGAGGACGACTTTTTTAAAGTATCAATCTCCAGTATCAATCTCCAGTATCAGGGGTACTGGGAGGACCATTCAGGTTCATTTACGAAAGGGCTTCGAGCACCTCGGAACCGAGAAGCATCCTGACGCCATCGGCGACGCAGGAGCTCGCTGCTGCTATTTACCTGCCCGATTCGGTCCCACCCCATGCTATAGTTCTGTTGCTATTCCTTGCCTGCATGGGCCCCGACCTGCATCGCGATGTCTGGGACTCCCTCCAACATGATTTTCAAGCGGACGAGGGAAGCGATCCACTGAGGGTTCTCGCACAGCTCTCGCAGAGTTGGCAGGCGCTGAACCTGCGCCGACACGCACTTTGTAATCCTCGACAAGACCGATGGCAAAGGACATCTTTTGAACTTCAGTCTCTGGTTGCCTCGGGACACCAAAAAGGGAAACATGGAAAGTCGGTGCAGGGGGAGCGAAGGAAGCGCTTCGGTTGAAAGCCTTCCGCGTTGAAGATGCGAGGCCGCCTACTTTCCGATTCCAGCGTTCTTTGCGAAAGCAGACACCTCGCCATCGGCTTCGATGTAGTCGAGGTTCTTGTGAGCCTGGAACGTCGCTGCGCAAGATTGGAAGAGCCTGGTCAGTCGGAGGACTCCTCGACTCCCCTGTGAATCGCCAGGGGAAAGCACACTTACTGAGAGTCTGGTCGGGGAGCGTTGCAGCGAATCCCTTCATCGTGGTGTCGTACTTGTGGCCAACCTTACCGCCTACGTAACCGAAACTCTCTTAGCCTTCGGCCAAAAACCCGAACATCTACTCGAGGACCCCGGCTGCTTACCGGACGCCTCGACATCCTTTGCGGCCTTGTCAATGACATCCTGGGGAGTGTCGGACTTGAAAATGACAATGTATTTTCCTGCGAAAGAAGGGCTGCGTCAGAAGGTGGGGAATGGAGGACCTGATGCTGGTATGTCCATAGACTGAGAGTACGAAAAAGCACCCGCTCGGGAAAAGACTTACCGGACATGTTTCTGTGAGTTTGCTGGGTACGAAAGGTTTTGGAGATGGTGCGAATGTGTTGAATGGTTGCAGGAGAGGAAGCGGTGGACGAGCACATTTGGTGGCGATCCTGGCCTTTACGTCACGTCTACCTCAGAGTGGTTTTGGACAGGCAGCAACAGCAGCAGCATGCATCACCACTTCACCAGTCCACAAGCGCTGACTGAGAACCCCAGGGCTGTCCTGGTCATCAGACGACCGCAGTGTCCAGATGACCACCGGTAGCTTCATCTATCATAGAATGGAAAATGGTTCCCGATTCTCCTGCGAAATATGGTCCTACATAAACCGTTGCTTTCTTGGTCCATGGCAACATCCAAACGTGGCTGGGAAGAACCCGACATGACCAGCATCTGATGAGGCCGCGTGCTCCGTTGCCCGGAAGAGATGTTACGAGAGCAGCAAGTCGAAGCGTTGAGAAGCCTTTGAAAGCCCAGGGTCTGAACTTGTTCCAAAAAGACAATCGACAGCCCGCAAGTCATCTCGTAATCCTTCGGAGTCCCAATTGGTCGGTTCCCCAAGTTCCTAAAACAACCCCCCTCAAGTCTGAAGCCTGTTTCTGACGGCTGCCTCCCTTGAACCGTCTTCGATGATCCTCCTTGATCCAGGCCAACGTACTCATCCGATTAGACATGGTGCCTGAGGCGGCACTGGGGCAGCTGAACCATGAGGACCGCAAATAGGTCAAGTCCCTCTTCTGCAGAGACAGTCCTCGTTTTCCTCGACTTTAGCTTGGAAGAAGTCCGTCTATCACAAACAACAAACAGGCTTCCTCGTAGTATCTGAACCGCTTACTCAACATCTCTTCGTATCCCCTTGTCGCGGCCAAGGCGTCCGCGAAAAACCAATGTTCGGGAGTCGCAACGCACTTGCCTGCACCGTCGGGGAGGAGCTTTGCACCACGAATATCGAGGCACGAGGTCTCAGATTCCGGCACCGACATAGACCGCTGATTGCAAATGATCCGAGCGCTGCGGCCAACGCTCTGGCCAATGGCGGTGGGGCGCCAAACGAAGGGGAGGAGGTAGCCACTACATCCGCGAGTTCCGACTCGAGCACCGCGATCGTTGTGATCGATTTTGTGACTTTCGGACCGGTGCCAATGGCGGGAACCATGCAGCCGGGTTTCACTCAAACCATCACTCGCACGGTGATCGTCGGGATCACGCCCGCACCGGCAGCGACGGACGGCAACGATGGTATTCCTGCAATCACTCCCGCACCACAGGCGGCTACGCTTCCGGCAATGGCTACGCCTTCGACTATGGCGCCCGCACGGAGTGCAACAACCGGCATGTCGTCCTCACGCAATTGTCGCCACACCAGCAGTCATGCCTAGTCTTCCCTCTCCGCTTCGAAATGGAATTATCTCCGCGTCCGTGGTCCTCTTTCTTCTGGCCTCTCTCGCTGCCTTCCTGTTGGTAAAACGTAGAAGCACCAAGCGGAAAGCTGCAGCGGTTGCAGCCGCTGCCGACCAGGCCAGTTTCAAGTTGCCCACCCAACGGATCTCAACCCAGGCTCCTCGACTCCCAGCGTTCGTCGCAACGGGGGCGACTACGACCTCCACGACCTCGCGGCCCGACACGATCATGGGTTTTGTCGATCGATACAACAGCGTTTACATTGGTGCCAACGGTGGCACGTCCCTCGCGAAAATCGTCGCATCCGGACCGCCGACGGAGGGTTCGATGCAGCCGCGAACAGATGAAAACGACAACGAACAGATGGACCCGAACGCAACTCTCACGAGAAACAACGACGTCGAAGTCACTATCGCAGATGAGCGAGGTGGAGTGGACGAGGACGACTATCCCGTCATGTCTGCTGGCTACGACCCTTCGGAATCTTCCCCGTCACTACCCCGATTCTCTCCGTCCGGCCTGACCCCGACGATCGCTCGCTCCTCAACCGGCAGCTTCCTTCCCATGCCGGAACCCATCATCACCGCTCCGACCTCGTCGCCGTCCCTTCCCACCGACCCTTTCGCCGAAGAGTCCGAATACGAGGCCTACAGGATCCTGCACGGCTGGACTCCCCAACGGACCGACGAGCTCCTCCTCTCGACCGACGACTCGGTCACCGTCTTCCAGGTGTTCGAAGACGGATGGGTCGAAGGTCGTTCCGAGATGAGCGGTCTCGTGGGAATGTTTCCCTTGGCGTGTCTGGCGGACCCGAGGAGGACCCGACTCTCCGACGTCAGAGCGTCTCGACAGACCATCTTCACCGACCTTCCTGACGGCGACGAGTTGGATTGGAGCCGACTGTCCAAGAGGGAGAGCAGTCTGCCGCAGGCGAGGGTGCAGCGAGACGAGGCGTAGTAGATATCATCAGGAAGTTCTCGCATGGCTTATATGTTCGATACGTATCTCAAATACATAGACTGAGGTCAGCTTACTGTACTTTACGGCTTCCAGCAACAGCGGCTGGCGGTTGCACCACGAAGGTTGGAACGGACCGTCGGAGTTTGCGGCCCGCAACGATGAGCACTCAGCGTTGCATGTGAAAATAATCCTTTCGACAGACAACGGCAGCGGTGCGGATACTAAGCGAACGCGTAGATGTGCGAGTAGCGAAGGTCTGAGCCAAGGTCGGAATCTGAGCCGAGCAGCATATGACTTGTATGCAAAAAAACTTGCGCGCAGCCTGGCATGAAGAGAAGGGATGGTTGACCAATGGTGCTGGGCCGTCTCCTCGTCCGGGAAGCGATTTGCAAGGTTGACCTGCGGCCAAGCTGCAATCGTCATTCGCCTAAAGGATACCGGTACCGGCATCACGCTTTGGTAGACACAGCCTCCGACGCGGTTTCCCGCCAGGCCCCGAAAGCCATGCCGCGGTCTACAAATCTTTTGTGGGTCGACTTCTGCGCGCCAAACTTCCAGTCCGACGGTACAGGAGACCTGGTGTACTGTATGGACCCTTTTTTGCTCATGTTGGGCGTCCTCCTTTCATTCCACGAAGCAAGCAGAGAAAAAACTTAGCTGCCCTGTACCACCGCGCGAATTAATCAAGCCGTTGTGGTCCGTTAACAAAGGTGTAAAAGTTGTACACGGAGAAAGGGAAGAGAAGAGTCTGTCGAACATGTTCCCCCCCAAAGGCGATCGAGGCAATCGTTAAAAGACTTTGGAGGAGGACCATGTCACTCCGTTTCTAAAGTCCGCCATCCCCAAGCATCACGATGAAGGTTGCTGCTATCACGCTCGCGCTCGCGCTGGCCGCGACATCCGTCTCCGCTGCGGCAGTATCTTCGCATGGACCTCCCACCCAGCCAACCCACAAGTTGCGGTCAAAGAGCTTCTCGCTGCCGCTATCGAGAGGGAATAGATCGGCTGTTCCCGTCCTCAAGGATATCCCCGCTATCATCGCTCATACTGCTATGAGGCACGATGTCCGTGCTCCGTCGTCCGGAGTCACTGAGCGCGGCCAGGCGAAACCGGTGCTTACCAATACTCAAAACTTTGGTTACACTGTTCCGGTTGTCATCGGAGGCCAGAATTTCAACCTCCAAGTAGACACTGGATCTAGCGACATCTGGGTTGCCGACGTTGCTGCGACTGGACCGATAGCTGGCTCGAACCGCTTCGATCCCTCCAAGTCGTCGACGTACCAGAACACGGGGCAAACGTTCGCAATACAATACCTGGCTTCCCCCGCGCAAGGCACTATTGCGCAAGACACGATCTCCATAGGTTCCTTGTCGCTCTCAGGTGAGTCCTAATATGCTTGGAATACTTGCGACATCACATGTTGAACTTTATATCCCGTAGGTCAGCAGTTTGGAGATGTTACAAGTGAAGGCAATGGTTTCATGTATTTCATGGACGGCTTTCTGGGGTTGGGTTGGGCAACAGAGTAAGGTGTCGCACGGGAGCTGCAACGTGCTCGGAACCTTGCTTACACCCCTTAAAATTCTCCAGCGGGATGGAATGGTTTACAAATGCCTGTCAGCAGGGGCTGCTTGATTACTGCGCCTTTTCCCTATATCTCTCCAATGCCCCGAACAGCGATTCAACATCCGTAATGACCCTAGGAAACCCGTGGGCAAGCACATCCTTTTCAGGATCGATCTCATGGGTTCAATCCATTAAAACCGATCTCGGTCACTGGGCCCTCCCGCTGACGGTATGCCCATTTCGCGAACGATTCTCGCATAATCAGTTTCTGACCTCTTTACGCTCCCTATCAGGCGCTCACCTACAACGGCGTGGCTGTGAAAAGCACACTCAAACAGGCAGTCCTAGACAGCGGTGCCACTTTTGTGACAGGTCCCCCCGCCGATGTGGCGGCGCTCAACGCCGCGATAGGCGCTAAACTCCCCGGAAATCTCAACTTGTACTTGATCGACTGTGGAGCCAGGGCTACAGCTCATCCCATCTCGTTCACTGTGGGCGCACCCGGCGCGTCGTACACCCTTACGCTCAACGCCAATGAGTACCTCGTGCCAACCGGCGCGCCGCAAGCGGGCGGAAAGTGCTATTCCATCTTCCAAGCCTACACCCCCAGCCCGGGCATGAGTCCCGTAACCTCCTGGCTTCTTGGCGACTTCGTACTTCGCAAGTACTACTCAGCTTTCTACTTTGGTCAGAACACCCCAAGTGCGCAAGGGACTGGCTGGATTGGGTTTGCGCCCGTCAGCCCCGCCTTCACTGGATATTAAAGACTAGGTAGATGTAGAGATATAGAGATGTTCGCGCAACCCAAATACATGGCTCTCACAGAGCGAGTTCTGAGGCGATTCGATTCCCCCACGTTCTTCAAATCACCTACCATTCATTCAAGCCAGCGAAAGTTGGCTGGGTTTGGCTGCTGTTTTCACAGAGGGGACTACCGGTACCGGGTATGTGATTATGCGGTACCACCCTACCGTTGCCACGGTAAGGAAAGTCTTTCGCCAGTAGTGACACCCCAAGAATCCAAATTGACCCTACCGGTAAGAAAAAAAAGCACCCGTCAAAGTGACACTCGCTGCAAAGGGCTACACATCCAGTGGGACCAGAGTCACCAAACGTCGCTCCAAAAGCGGCAATGCAATGCAGAACGTCCCGGAGGAGGAGACGGAAGGATCGGGTTGGTGGGACAACTTGGGCGCACAGCACCTGAGGGCGCTGCGGGCGGCCAGGAACCCCTCCCGGGATCACCACAGCCATCCATCCTCAAAGGAGCAGGACCTGAGGTACAGTATCCCCACTTCCTACAGCAAGACTACTGTACTGCGTCTACCGTGCCCCGCTCGCCCAGCCCTTCCAAGGACGAACAACGTGTAGCAACAGGACTTTCCTTCGCAAGGCCTAGTCGGTACCGATCCTCTCTCTGTCTCAGCGTTCCTACTTTTGTTTCCTCGCCGTCGCTCGTCTTGTTCGACTCTTTTCGCACGCTTCCGCACACCCCATCTACGTTGCGCGTCTCCCGTCAGGCTTGTCCGTCTTGACGTCGGCCATCGGTAGGGCGCTACTCGAGAGCCGGCCATGCACTTCTGGTATTGCAGCTCTTTCTGGAGCGTCTTGCTGATCCTTGTCGCCGTGCTTCTGGCCTGCGGCGATTGCGTTTGTGCCACCCCTTTCATCGACAATGTCCTCGTTCGAAAACGAGGCTCCTCGGTGCAACCGTCGAGGCCTCAACAAAGCACATCTCTTGAGAAGGCGACAAGGGTCTCGGGTGGTGTAGCGACATTACCTCTCCGGACGAACGAGCCGAAACCAGCGAAACCCGCCAAGATCGGTCATACTGCCACCCACCCGAAGCTAGCGCGCTCATCCGCTGCACCCGAGCAGCCGCGGGCTTCTGGCCGGTCGATTCAGCTGGCATTTCCGACCATTTCGGCGCCTCCCAAAGCGACGGCTTCCGCAGGCCAAGTCAACATATCCCCTGTATCTACTATTCAAAGTGGAGGGCGGCAGTTCTCAATCAATCCATTTCTCATCTCGGCACCCGTTTTGAATGTAGCGTCTCCAACTGCTATCTCCGTCGTCACACAGGGACCTGGGTTGGTGCAGCCCGTGGAGGTCCCGGATGGTCTGTCGTCGCCAAAGGGTGATATTTCGGGACCCTTGCCATCTGAAGAAACGGGAGCTCGCGACCGGTCGCTTCCGGGGAAATTAACAATTATTACGGCTCGTCCCGAAGTGACTTCCGCGGGTCAAATCGACGCACCCTCTGTCCCGGTGATTACTCGAAGTCCACAGCCGCAGCGCTCAATCAATCCATTCGACGTCCATCCGGGAGGCGATCTCCACGTCCCAAATCCATCTGCCACACCTGTCGCTTCGCAGGCGGTGCCGCCACCCGCTGAGCTTCCGGATAGTCCTTCGTTGCCAGTCCTTCCCGATGATGACCCGCTCCCAGTATCGCCGATAACTATGGCTCCTCCCAAAACAACTCTCGCTGTCCAAGCAGGTGCATCCTCTGCCTCCGCGAATGCGGGAGATATGCCCTTGCACATCACAATCAATCCATTTGATATTGCTCCTGGAGGCGGTATTGTTCGGCACCCTTCAACTGCCACCCCCATCGCCTCACAGGGAGCTACGGGTGTGCAGGCCGTGCCGCCACCCGCTGAGCTTCCGGATAGTCCTTCGTTGCCAGTCCTTCCCGACCACTCGCTCCCAGCATCGCCCATAACTCTGGCTCCTCCCAAAACAACTCTCGCAGTCCAAGCAGATGCATCCTCTGCCTCCGCGAATGCGGGAAAATTGCCCCTGCACATCACAATCAATCCATTTGATATTGCTCCTGGAGGCGGTATTGTTTGGCCCCCTTCAACTGCCACCCCCATCGCCTCACAGGGAGCTACGGGTGTGCAGGCCGTGCTGCCACCTGCTGAGCTTCCGGACAGCCCAAACGGTGATTTCCCGAAAGTTCCCGAGCCTACGCCCACTCAACTGGAACCATCGCTGTTTCCTCTCGGTGCTCCTGCCACTACACTCGCTACCCCAGTTCTGGCTGCGCAACCCGTTGCGGGCGCTAATGACCTATCATTAGCAGCCCCCATTCCTGGAGCAACCCCGGGTTCGGTCAGCCCAATTTTGAGCGAGCTATTGGGTGGCCAGGTTCCAGGCTTGAACGCGGAAGGCGTCCCGGTCTCGGCGTCTGCAGCAACACCCCCGCATCTCATCGTCAACAGTGGCGCTATCCTTGCTGCGCCAGTCGTGGTAAACGTGCAGAGCGCAGCGGACGGTTCCGATGCTGGGTCTGGTGCATCAGGAACTTTAGGGTCCACGACAGGGGCGAAAGGATCTGGGACAGGGAGAGGCTCGTCCTCTGGGTCGTTCGCAGGAAGTGGGTCATCTGGCGGTTCTGGTTCAGGCACCGTCAGTTCTGGGTCTAGGAATGGGTCGAACGGAAGCGGATCCAACGTTGCCATCGGTGGAGGAGATTCTGGCAGCAGCCACACGACAGCCAAGGCGGCGATTTCCGGCGTCCTCGTAGCTGGCTGCGTAGCCGTAGCCATCGTTGGAGGAGTCATGTACAAACGACGAGTCAACGCGGTGGCTCCCGCTGGAAAGGGTAGCAAAATGGATTTCGAGAAACCCAAACGTTTCACTGGTTCAACGCCACCACCACTCTCACCTTTGGACAACGTCTCCGTTTCTTCGGAGGTCTTCGCACCGTCCTCGAAAGACTCGCTGCCCGCGAAACATCCAGCCACATTCTCGTCTGCCAAAGTGGCTGCTCCCTCCTCTCCCGTTACGGCTGCCCGACACTTCCTGGCAAAGATAACGGGCAAGAACAACCAGAAGGAGATATGTCTTCCAAGCATCCTCTTCAACCGCTTCCTTCCATTAGCTAGCCTTGCGCTGCCTCCGACCGATCCAAGCGCAAAGCCCGACCAGGACATCAAGGGCGCAAAGGATTTCCTCATGCACGTCAGGAGCGAAAGCCTGACGAGTACCACCCTGTCGGATATACTATCGTCCGATGGAAGCACCGTGGCTCCGACCACGGACGACGACAGAAGCAGCGTGGGCGACGAGACCAGATCCTCCTCGTCCATGTCGGAAGCGTCCTCGCTAGGGCGTCTCCTGGACGGATCGTTTGGGAATCGATCATCCGTCGCCTCTTCACTCGGTACCACAGTCAGCACACCAAGAATTCCACGCCCGGCGCACCTGTACTCGCAACGACGAGCCACCGCGACTCCGACCTACTTCCGCTCCCCGTTGAGCGAGACTTACGACGCGAGGTCGAGCTGCGCTCCGACGGAAATGATGACGGTCGATAGGAGGACAAGCGATGCGTCGGGTTCCACTCTCGTAGAGACCGAAGGGGACAGCGTAGCCTCCGACAGTCTGGGTCGGTATATATGATTGAGGAAGAGGCGTAGATCGCATTGGAGGGAATTGGGAAGTGGGACCTTGTCATCCTCGTGTGGGACGGATGGAGCAACAGGACTTTGTAGATTTTGAAGGCGTAGATTTGGATTCTTTATTTCTGTATACGAACTTATATTTGTTTTGTCATGTTTGGTGTTCCCCGAGATATTTGGTCTTTCTGTTCAGAACGGCTTTCATACCGATGTGATTATCAAAAGCGCAACCATGTAAGAATGAACGCTAGCTAACAAAGTAGTCCCTGACCTTTCCATCCGTACCGATGCACTCGAGCCTTGGCGGCCCATCATCCTGCAGATCGTGCATCTTCCTCACCTCATCCCAAGCGCACTGTCGCTCCCACCTGTGCCAAACCGGCCACGCCATCCACTCCATCAACCCGGTGATCCTCTCCTCCCAATCGGCCAGCGATCCGGACCCGTCCACGGCGCCCGCGAAGAGGTCCACGCTGAGCTGACACGCGTGGGACATGACCGTCTCGAACGCCGACTTGATGCGCTGTTCTTGTTCGGACAGGACGAGGCCATCGAGGCCTCCTGTGAAGGCCTTGCTGCACAGTCCATTGGTATCGGCCAGCAGCCTGCGGTGAAGCTGCTTGCTCGCTTCATCCACGGGCGCAGCGAGGAGACGAGCATCCGTGAAAGTCATCAGGACGCCGTACGTGGTCGCCGCGACGAAGTTCCTGATGGCCGCATCGTTCCCGGGTTCTCGCCTCTCCAGAGCCGTCCGCAGCTGCAGGAACCTGCTGGCGAACCTGTCCGTAGCAGCGTCGTGCAGACTGCTCCAATCGACGCCGCTGGCCGTGCCCTCGTTCCACCGCTCCACGGCGTCCCTGAGTTCCGAACGCAGCTCCTCGACGTCCGGTTCCGACATGATGCCCACGATCCGCTGCTTGAACACCGACTGGTCTCGCACGTCCCTGGCGAGGGACGTGTACTTTGGATCATACGTCGAGACGGCATGGGCCGGTGCGAGACGGATCCGGGTGTCGGCCACCGTGATGTGCCAGGATTCCGCGAGTGTGAAGGCGTACGACATTTGACTGACGGCCACGGGAGGCTGGGATACGGGAGCGGTGATGTTGACGGCGGAGACGACCTCGGTCTTGCGGTTCATGTCGCACATGATGAGTTCAAAGATCTCTTCCTCCCTGACGTACCCGTCTATCCCACTGGGAAAAAGGCGCGTTCGATGAGCCAAAAGGTCTCGACGCGAAGCCGATTCGTGGCGAGCGAAAGGGATGTGGTACTCACAACTCTGCGCCCCACTCGCACAATTTGACCGCCCTTAGAACATCGCTGGGCGGTCCACCAGGCGTCCCCGTCACCTTCCTCCTCCCGAGAAGCGACGGCGGTCCCGGCTTCGGGCCACCTCCACCGCCAGGCCAATTGGGGGGCCTGGGCCACGGCCTCTCCGAATCGTTTATCCCCAAGAACCGATCCTGGAGCTCCAACACGCCCTCCCTCCACTTCAGAGCGCTCCACCCGTCCCAGTACACGATCTTCAGGTCCTCGGTGACGCGATACGTCCACATGGCGCCGGCGCCGCCGTCCACGTCGCGACCCATCCTAGCGAACCCGTAGCTGAGCTCGGCGTCGAACGCGAACCAGTCCGTGCCCTCGGGACGACGGTCCGGACCGGCGGCGGAGCGACCGTGGTAGAGCAAGGTGCCGCGAGGGACGATCCCGGGGACGACGGAGCGACCTTGAGGGTGGTAGGCTTGGTGATGGTTCCTGAGGAGACCCCACATGGAGTTGAAGACGCGGGACGAGTAGGGGTCCGTCTGGAAGGTCGGGAACGAGGTCCGTTGCGAGTTGCCAACGTGTTCCGCTGGCTCGTCGGCGGTCGCCCCGAGAACGGTCTGCTCGTTGGGGATCCATGAGGCCCGGGCCGAGGGGGCGAGCACGAGGAAGGAGTAAGTCAGAGACGCAAGCGAGAGGAGGGTCGGAAGTAACATGATCTTGCGTCGTCACCCACGCTGACGTTTGGCGAGGTTGACGTTGCTACAGGTAGTAAGAGTAAATAAAGACGTCCGGTTTCCGCTACGCCATCAGATAATAGGAGGAGGAGCCTAGGAGGACGCTGCGGTGGACCGTGCAGAGAATGACGGATCGCCGGAAAGTGGGAGCCTATCAGGACGGTTCCGGACACGAGTGCTGGCCAAGAAGCCAAGAAGAAGGGTCGTCTGAAAGACACAGACCGCAGCGGACCGTCAGACAGCCACTGACGGAGGGTGTATCTAACGATTCCACAAGCTCTAGTTCAACGCACCGATGATGATGATTGCTCCTTGACCGTTGTCAACCATGGCCTTTATGGCATCAACCATGGCAGAGAAGCAACAAGATCACTTTTATAGGTTGTACAGGTCCGAGCAGGTTCTATAGGGATGAGGAGTGACAGACGCCGGGTAGGATGAGAGGGCAAAGGGGTGCCGCCGGCAGCCGCCCCGATGCGAGGGGGAGTGCGCCAAGCAGGTCAGGCATGGCTGACATGCCTGAGCTGGAGCTAGGGATAGAGAACGGGAAAGGGAAGGGAAAGGCTCTAGATAAAGCAAGCGGCCGCGGCGGCGAAAGCTGCGACGGCGGGAGCGAAGGGCGACACGCTCCTGACCGCCGCGCTCTTCCCCACTTGGGATGCCGGGGCAGAGGAAGCGCTGGGAGCCGAGGACGCTGCGGGGGCGACCGATGCCTGGGCGCCGGCGCCGGCGCCGCCTCCCTGGGTGGTCGGAGTCGTCGAGACCGTCTGGTTGGGGTTCAAAAAAGGATCCGTAACAATGCTGGCGTAGGTGCCGAACGAGTATCGGCTCATGAGAGGAGCAAAATCGGTCTTGAAGGCAGCCAACACGTCGGTCTTGTTGGTGATGCGGAAGTCACGCATGGTCACCTCCTCGGGCTTTTCCCACTCGAAGAGGGAGATGGCCTTCAACATCGGGTGATTATCCAGGAAGGTGGTGTTGGTGATGGACTGGCAAAAGGACAACCGTTAGCATTCACGCAAGGACCGGTGTCATGGTCAGTCCCAGCCATGACTCACCTGCTGCCACCACGACTGCTTGAGAGCGACCTCTCCGGGTCCGACGGGAACGACGGCAACCTCTGCAACGTTAGTGTACCCAGGACCGACGATGGTGTACTCGTGGAGCGCAGCGGCCGTCTCCGTGATGAAGAAGGGCTTGTTGTCGCCGAGGGCGTACGTGTTGTAAAAGTCTGGTCCGTATCCTCCGACAGCAGTGCCATGGCAGTACTGTTCCATGTAGCCGGCGGTTGCCACCACGTTGTTCACGTAGGGGGAGGTGGCGCCGAACCAGTAGGTGGAGAGACCGACCCAGTCGACGTACTGGCTGCCAGGGTAGAAGGGCGCATAACCATCATCCTCGTTGTTGTAAACACCATCCTTGTTGGTGTCGAGGGCCGCAAACTCGGTAGCGTTCTTTGCCGCTGTCATTGTGTTGGAGGATGTCCAGGGGTATCTACAAGCACGGAGAGAGAGAGAGAGAGAGAGAGAGCCAGACGTCAGGATTCAGCTGGGAGATCAAATCTCGTGAAGGTGTGACTTTCTCACACGCTGTTGCGGGAGGAGTGTGCTTTTTGTTCATTTCTCACACCACCACGGGGGGGGGGTCACTGGG